>CM051235.1:474797139-474879639 GCA_027917425.1 Gastrophryne carolinensis | reverse complement strand
CTAAAGGGACAGCCCACATGGACTGCGGGCTCTTCTGCACCCCCCCCTGGGCTTTGGGGGTGCAGGTAATAGGGTGGGGGATTATGGCAAGTTACCCACCTACTGGAAGGTGACTTGCCAGTCCCTCCTGCACTTTGAACTGATATAGAGGTCTCAAGGACCCCTTACAGTTCACAAAGGGTTAAGTGAAAAAACACACAGTAAAAAAGTCCTTATTAAAACATTTTTATACCAATACTTACCCCCTTATTGCTGATAATGTCCATCCACCACCGTTCTCTGATGTCCTCAGTGGGGCGGAGGATGTGGATCCTTCATCCCAGCTACCAGTTTCTGCAGCTCACTCCCACCAAAGGGAGGGGATATTTATACTGACGGAGTAAGCGGAGATTGACTCGCCGGTATAAATAGCCCCTCCCTGCAGGGGAGAAGGGGAGATGCCAGGAGCCCAGCACAGGAGAGAGGATCTGTGTTCTCAGGCCCACTGAAGCTATGCTAGAGGAGGAGGACATCACCCAGCACTGGAACAGGGACAGAGGTAAGCTCATCTCTATTTCCATGCAATGACACTCCATACCGACAGCTCAACAACAAGTAAGATGAATGAACACATTCTTCAGGAGCTTAAACACAGTATGTATTGACCATAGCTTGGTAAACCGCCATTATACCTTACCAAACTTTTTGGATAAATGGAAAAGTCTTAATCCAGGATTCATTTGCATAGTCAAATCAAATAAATTGGGTATTATCGCAAAATGTACAGTATATTATCAAGCATAACTGGCATGAACACACCAAATGGTCTAAAATTGCAAGCACCCCAAATAAATCAAAGCGAAGATTTCACTTTTTATTCAACAGGTAAAAATGATCTAATCAAAACCACCCCTTAGTCCATAGTAGCTCAAAAAGGAAAAGATAGACTGCTTTGGTATCAGTATAGCACACCCTCATTTTTTATTTCACAAATAATTAATATGTGCCTCCTTCTATTGAGCATTTATAAATGGATTCCTAAGCCATTCAGGAGAAAAATACTACAGGTCTCTTTTGTTCAGTTATATTTCATAAACAACATTTAACCAGTTTACTAGGGAGCAGGTACAATAACTGGCTAGTAATAAGTTTGATTGAAACATAGGTAGATTCTCAAAACTCTCTTCTGAAAATATGCAACTAATTCTGGGTTTAATGCATTTTATAGATAGATGTTTTTCCCAAATTAAAGCGGTCCCATAGTATTTGGCATGTATTATTATTTTTATGTATAAAGTGCTATCATCTTCAGCAGCACTGTGCAAAGAATGGATTACAGACTGGGTAGAACATACGGTACATATGGCTTTTACAAATGTGGTGTTACAGAGTGCACAATCAATTTGAATACAAGATACAATAGGAGAGAGCGCTGCCCATACAATGTTACAGTATAAAGGAATAAAGCCTGGTATCCCTATAGGAGAGGGATGACTCCATTTAGAATCAATGTGCAGGTTTATTATCAAGATTCATATACCCTATGGGAAAATTTGATGGTGTAGGGATAGGGTGTTTAAAATTTGCCCTTACAGTATCTACTACTCTTGATCTGGATTAAAGTGCCTCTATAGTCAAGTCAGCCTACTTCCTCACTCAATGTATTGGCTGACACGTGACTGCAAATAACCAAGTGGGTCTGTCGAGTGGTCTTGTACATCAAACCTGAATAGCTGCTGGTGGTCACACGATTGGATGCCATTGCTGCCAAAAATGGGAACGAGGAAGGGATGACTAGTGTGTCCCTTTAACTAGTTCAGTACAACACAATACAATTTAAATACTAAACTATCTGAGCAGCTTACTGCCTGTGGGTCTCCGACAATCCCAAGATAACAGGCTAAAGATATTAGCAGGGCCTTAGTGGGCATCTGCAGGCAGCCCTTTAAGGTCTAAAGTCTTTCATCTTTTGCAACTGCAATGTCTCTTGTAGCATAGCACAAAAAGGTATGGTGCGGCTTCTATTGTTTCTAAAGTATGTAATTTTTCTGCATCGCCTTCCTTTAAATGCACTTCTGAAATAGTGTTAAATATTAAAACTCATCTTTAGCTTAGAAGAAAAGCATATATTTCCTTTTATTAACACATCAACCTGGAGCCAAATCGCTTGAACAAAAAATAAATAAAAACAAGATAGAAAAAACATTAAAAAAACAGGAATAGCCGGATGGCTATGTTCCGAGGGCAGTGATAAATATATACCCTGAACTGTCTCGGACTGAGAGGGGAGGAGGGAATAAAATCACTTGTGTGAAATCAAACTCGCACAATGGAGTATATTGACATTATTTATGCATTTAATTCCTTTATATGGAGAAAAGCTACTATGAGGTAACATCTAATTTGCACTAGCTGAGCAATCTGATCTTCAAAGGGTAATAATTTTACAAATGTGGTTTAATGTTTAGACTTGCCTTATCATAAACACAAAGCATACTGTGTGTGGACAGTCAGGCTGACTTATGGTTTCTTCACTCAGCCTGCACAAGATAACCAAGAGTAATGGTTTTTGATAATCACGCCACAATATTAATATAACATGAACCACAAAAGGCTTTTGTGATGTAGGTTTAGTTAAGCTTGCAAACCTCATTGAAATATAAAACAAGCTATTGTTTGTAAGTGATCTCTGAAAATTTCATTCCTGGGCATAAACACTATAGATTATCATCCTGAAACACAATTTGGTATTTCTGTGGAACAAAAGGCAAGCCTATGCTAAGGCCGTCAGATTTCAGAAGCTACAAAACTAGCCATGGTTTAGAGAGTGCTGTAGCAAGAATTTTAACACCCCCCGCCCCAGCTTGAATGCCTCCTTCCAGCAGCACTCTCTTGCTCAGCACTAACAGCTTGCCCCAGGAGGTGCTGGCAGCAGATCCCTGACCCTGAGTGCCAAGAAGGCCCCGGAGCTTGGGGAGGTGAGCCCCGTCCCCTGAGATGTCTGCCATCACTGAGCCCTGGAGGAAACCTTTAGCAGCCGCCTTGCAGGTAGGCCACAGTCTGCCCTCGAGCCGCTGCCACCGCAACTTTCCTTCCTCCTGCCTGCCTGCCCACCAGCCTACCGACCAGGTCACCCGCCAGCCTGCCCACCTTCCTACCAGGTCAACCATCAGCCTGCCCACCTACCCTGTTTGGGAGTGTGGGGGGTGTATGTTTTGGGGTGCAGGGGGTGCATGTGCTTGTGAGACCGACATGAGATTGGAAGTGCGCCCATGTGCACTTGGTAGTGCACAGCAACAAGGGGAGAGGCTAGAAGCACAGCCAGCGTGTCTGAAGCAAGTCCTGGGAATCTTACAGACCCCATTATGCTGATTATTATGCAGCATCACAAAGCCAAGGGCCACGTGTCCTAGAACCAGGACTGTTCCTCTTGTTTACCAGCAGAGGGCGCCAAGGTTTCCCATGCGCTCCCATTTACTAAATATAGTTGTGTCAGTAAGCAGCACAATTGTTGTTGCGGCGCGATTATGCGGTTGTGCGCAATGCAAATGCGCGAAACTGCACTCGATTGTGTTCATCTGCAGGGACCTGTAAATACTGGCTAGCCCTGACCTGCATTGCCAGTTGGTCTTTTCTCCTGCCTGTTCTCTCTCCTGTGTACTGACACAGCTCAATCCTAAATATGATTCCACTCTCCTGTCGACCTTGGTTTGTTTATGACTCTGATCCAGTTCTGCCTGCCCACAACTTCAGTTCAGTCCAGGCTTCCCGGTCGAGAGGTGAGCTAGTCTGCTAGTCTCCGCAATCAGGGCTCATACCCGGTAGCCTAACACCATGTCCACTTGCCTCAGAAGAGAAATTATAAGGTGAACCTGTAAACCTCAATATCTCGGCTATTTCTTCTTCAATTTAAAGCTGGAAAACAGTTTAGGACAATGCCAAATGTAGCCCAACGCAATGGTGTAACAACTGCCTTTAACATCACTTTGAGAAGAATTCTAAGTAGAAGGGTTCTAGTAGGATCTTATGGGTTGAGAATTGGGGGTTTTACCAGATTTGGGGGCCAAACATATTGACAGAAAAAAACAGCCACATGGATGGTGATTGTAATGGTGCTTACCTTTTAGATTTAATTAAATTATTAATTATTATAATTTTTTTCATATAGCGCCATCATCTTCTGTAGTGCTTTACAAGGTAAGATTTATAAGGTAAAACATATAGTACAGGGAATAATACAAACAGATGCTACAAGGTTTAAACCAAGTGTTGCGAATGAAGGAGACCATGGGAAAGAGAGCCAAATTGTACCTGAATGAGCGCAACCTTCCTCCTTTTGCTCCAAGTTAGTGACCGGACTTGATAATATGAAGCTCTCCTCCAACTGCATTAAAGTGGACCAAAACCCAGGATTTTGTCTATCCTGGGTTTTGTTCCTTTCCCTAGGGGCACCCCCCCCTGTCTGAAACACCCCCAGATCTCCGCAGCCAAGTCCCACAACGCGTCTAAGAGCAGCGGCTCTGACGGCAGCTTCCTCCGCTTCCCTCTAGCAGGGCGCGTGCCCGCGCCAAGCATTTGTGAATATAAGGTGAGTTGCTGCAGGGATCTGGGAGTGTACACATGCCCAGAGCGGTGGACTGCCCTAATTACGGCACCTGGGGAGCAGTTGCGGGGTTAGGTGCCTTGCTCAAGAGCACTTCAGTCATGTCCCAGGACCGGTATTCAAATCTGCCACCCTCCGGTCACAAGTCCGCTCCCCTTACCTCTAGGTCACAACTGCCCCACAATTTCATAGTGGGGTGTCCCACAGTAAAGTGCATATGCGCTGACAATAACAAAAAAACTAAAACCAAACAGCAGGGATGAGCAAACCAACGAATGTTTGGGTCCTGCAACTTCAAACGAACTTTGATTAAAGGCGATAAGCAAGAGGAAATATGGAAAAGAAATGAAAAAACAGGAGTACAAAAAAAACTGAAGAGGTCAGGTAAAAAATAGACGGAGACAAGGCAAGGGAAAGGCAAGATAAAATAAGAGAAAGAAAATCCTGTAGGCTAGAGGAAGCCAGAAACTGAGGGAGAAACTGAGGCCTGCTGATCCAGCTGAGCGGAAGCCCCAGCTACCCACAGAGAATAACAATGCTTAACTGCACCCTCTCCATAGGCCTGGGGACCCTTGAAGAGCTACAAGCACCCAGGCACTATAAGCCTGGGGTAATACAAGCCCCCAGCTAACCCAGCTTGGAGAACTACAAGCGAAATGTCTGCTTTTCACTGCCCCACCCCAAACAGCAGTACCCACTTCAGATAAGTCAAGAAAGGCAGAGCAAATAGGCAGCAGCCAGACGCAGACCAAGCCGATAGGCAGGCAAGGGTCTCTTCCTTGTGCCTCTGAGGAAGCATTGCCCTAGTGGTGAAAACAGGAAACTGCAGCCTGTGTGAGCATCAACCAGCCCAGCATCTGCCAGCCCTGTTAAAGCTGAACAAACCCAGAGTGGCCGGCCCTAGAACCTAAAAGGTTCCGAATTGGGATGCCCCGCTGTATGAAACCCCCAGATTTACGGTATCAGCATACCTTTCTCCCGGCCAACAGCGCATGCGCAAGCTTATCCAATTAGAGATGTTTGTCGTGCATATGCAATGCAGCAAATGGCTATGATTGTTTACAATGGGGAGGGAGATTAGATGCATCCCCTGCATCTTTGGGCTGTGCTCCTACCCCAGGCATTCAGATGGGGGGGGTGCTTGTGTGGTTGGGGAGGAGTCCTCTTGCACTCCCCCGTTGAAGAACATCAGAGCCGTTTGCCAAATTACATAATTACAGCATATGGCTTTGACTGGACGAGAGCCCGTTGGACTGGGAAGAGGGGAGTTTTAAAGGGCATTGGGGGGGGGGGGGGCGGTTCCCACAGTGGGGCATCCCAAGTCAAAATTCAAAAAAGTTTTGTTTCACTTTAAAGTGAAAGTTTAGTCATAAGTAGATCCCCCGCCCTACCACCCTACCCTGGTGCTAAGGCAGGAAGGGGGGTTTGAAAGAAAAAGACCCCTTACCTTCTCCTCAGGGCAGCACCGCTCCCCTGGTCTCTGTGTGGCCACCACAGAGAAAGCAAAAGCCACATTCCCTGGGACTGCACGTGCTCCCAAACACTCATTCATTTGGAGCGCGCACAGAGCTAGGGATGCAGCTTTCAAGCAAGATGGCGGTGCCAAGGATAGCAGAGAGAGCAGCGCAGGCCCCTGAATAAAGGGGCCTTTTTCTTCATTTTGTCTCTAACCCCCCATCCTGCCTCAGCACCAGGGTTGGGTAGCAGGCTGCGTGGGGGGGGGGAGAATTCACCTTTTGATAAAACGTCTGCATTAAATCAATTTTACATTCAATAAAAATGCGAGACCCCTAGACAGGTTCTTAGCCTATTATTCAAGGGTGTAGCTTGAGGGGGGAGCAGAAAGTCAGAGGGCCCCATGATTGTTACTCTTCCTTATTTATCAGATTTGGGCTCACTTAGCATCATTTAGAAAATGGGAGGCACCATTCCTCTCAGCTGTTTCTGCTTTTAGCTGTCAAGCTACATCCATTTGCGTTAAAAGAAAGTAAAAAAAGGTTACTGTATGAACCATAAAAGGGCCCCATTTAATGTTCACACCAGGGCCCTGTCACATCACACAATCACCAGTGTGATTGTTGAATGCTCCATTGGATGTTAATAGCTTTTTTTGTTTGGTTTCTCAATATATGTAGGTTTCTTCTATTTTTGCAGTGCTCATTTACTATGAGTCAGTGGTGTAGGTAGAATGTTGGTGAGTACTCTGGTTGCAGCACATCCCTATTTCCTTGAGTATTTATTATTATTATTATTATTATGTGCAAACTTTATAGTTTGGTTTATTTCATATATTGCATCTGAGCGGAGATTTGGTTGGTGACAATTGAAGGAGACAGATAACGTCAAGCACTTAAAGCTACATTGACACAGAAAGAATGGGTATGCCAGTGCTTCCATCTGCAATTTTCAGGCCCCATACAGCAGCAATGTCTGGGCCCCCCTCATAACCACTGTGTGATGGCTTGGCTCCTAGTTTAAACTGAGCCTCTGGTCCCAAGGCAGCCAGTCTTGCCTCCAAATACAGACCATATAAGAAAACAAAAGCTCTAGTGGCCCAACCACCACATTATTAGTTATGGGGGCACAATATAGGCTGTCTAGAGACTAGGCCCCTCTATAACCTATATGTGATAGTTGGGGCCTCAGTTTGAACTGGACCTCTGCCCCCAAGGCAGTGAGGTTTTTTAAAAAAAACTAAGGAAACCAAAAATCAGAATAGGGGCCCAGCCATCACATTATATGTCATGAGGAGCCCAGACACGATATAAGCTCTATAGAGTCTGGGCCCCTCTCTAACCAATGTGTGATGGCTTGGCACCTACTTTGAATTTGGCCAAGGCAAACCAGACTGAGGAAGAGGAACACACCCTTATTTATCATAAATGCCAGCAGCAATAGCCAGGCAACCTGTAGGTTTCAGGTCAGGGTGACCATTAGGGACACCTGGATATCTCCCAAATCGGATTCCATAAAACACACATTTGCTAAAAAAAAACAAAAAATCTAAGTTAGTTACCTGGTAACTTCTTTTCTAAACACCCAAAAGGGCAGCATACCACTGAGATATTAAGGCTCCACCCCAAGGGAGGAACACATGACCACCAGAATACACAAAAGCTTTAGCTCCTCCTACAGTCACCAGTAGTAGTTAAGAGATCTGAAAAACAAAGACAAATCGGTAAATCAGTAAGATAACATAAAATATTGGAGCCTAAATGAGGGAAGCCTGTATGCTGCCCTTCCAGATGTTTAGATAAGAAGTTACCAGGTAAGTAACTTAAGTTTTCTCAAAACATCCTTAGGGCAGCATACCACTGAGAGGATAAGCAAGATATTACTTCTACTGGGTGAGGTTCAAAAGGGTGGTGCAGTCAGACTTCTAAGGACCCAAGCGAGATCCCATTGAGAAGCTAAACTCAGACAGACAGATCTGGACCGCCTGACAGCTAAAATTGAAAGGGCTGCTAATTGGAACTTCAGGGTACTGATACTAAGACCCAGTTTGACTCCTTCCTGAAGATAATACAATACAACTGGAAGACTAGGAGGGTAATTTTAATTATGCACCAATACAACTGGAAGACTTGGAGGGGAATTTTAATTATGCACCATCCAGGTGTTAAAGGTTTTCCAAATTTTTAAATAAATCTTCCTCGTCACCTCCATTCTGCTGGAAACAGAGAGTCTTGATCACCTCCCTCGAAAAACCCGTTTTTAGGAGCATCGCAATATACAAACTTCTGTGGATCCTGACAAAGCACTGGTCCCTGGGAAAGAAGATCTGGTCTCACTGGGGGTTCCCAAGGCTCTTGAACCAAGAGCATCTTCAGAGCTGAAAAACATGGTCTCTTGGGGCACCATAGGGCCAGCAAAAGAATCGTGGCTGACAGGCAGGAAACTTTGTTTAGAGGATACGAACTGGAGGAAAAGCATAATTTAGACTGAATTGCCACTGGTGAGCCAGATTGGAGGAATCGAGAAGAACTTCCTCAGCTTGTTGTTTCAACTGGAGGCGAAAAGATCCACCGCTCGAGGTGGGCCCCCCAACCCCATGCAGAGGCGTCCATTGTCACTACCATGTTCTTGGGGTCTGACTTGACTTGCCACCAACACAGAGATTCCTTCACAAAATCTAGGATTTTTATTAACCTGTCTATGGACTGCAACCTGTTCCAAGAGTTTAGAATATACAGCTGTAGAGTCCTTGAGTGTAGCTGACCTCATTTTACAGCAGGTAAGGACAAGGTCATTAGCCCCAAGATCCGTAAATCTTGATGAACCAAAATCGACTGACTGGAACACAGGGACTGAATGGCTTCCTTAAAGTGGACCAACACCCAGGATTTTGACTATCCTGGGTTCTGGTCCACTTCAGGGGGGCACCCCGCTGTGTAAAACCCCCCAGAAAGCCCCCAAAACTCACCTCACCATGCTCCCACGTAGCCACGGACAAGCGGGTGACAGCGGCGGACAAGACAGCGCGTCCGCCGCCTCCCGCGCGCCCCTCTGACAGTGCGCGCGCCCGCTTAGAGGGGCGCGCGGGAGGCGGCCGTCGCCGATGAGGTAAGTTTTTCGGGGGTTTTGGGGGGGTCCCTCACCGCGGGACATCCCGATCTCGGATCTCCCGCGGTGAGGGAGGTGATCGGCCCGGGAATCTTATAGATTCCCGGGCCGATCACCCCTGGGTGACAGTCCACTTTAAAGATCTTTGACTGAGAAAGAAAGACTTTCTGAAGGATCATATTGATCTCGAACCCCAGATAAGTCATGACCTGTGACGGGACTAGACTGGACTTATGGAAAACCAGTATCCAACCCAATAGTAGCAAAATCCTTTGCCCCAGAGGTTGCTCCAGGATCTGAAATTGACAAAGAAGAGGAGGTTGTCTAGATATGCTATTAATTAATGACGGCTATTGCCCACGACAAATATCTTGCAGATTCTGCCGTGGCTTCAGACAGAAAAGAGGCTGCTGAGAAGAGAATCGGTAAAGCCTTCATAATCTCATTAATATCAGTTTGCTTCAAGAGACCTAATTTAAGCTGCTGAAGCCAATAATTAAGATTCCTGGCAATGCAAGTAGAGACTAGAATCGGTGTGAGAGTACAAGATTCAGCCTGCCATGCTTTTGTCAATAGAGAATCCATCTTCTTGTCTAAAGGATCTTTGAGGATACCAAAGTCCTCAAAGGCTGAATCCACCCCCTTGGAGACATTAAAAGGGGGCATCCAGTTTGGGATATTTATCCCAAATATGTGAATCTTTCTCAAAGAACAGAAAGTAGGCCCGGTTTTTAACAAGGTTTAGCTAGTTTTTCACATGGACCAAAACCCAGGATTTTCTCTAACCCGGGTTTGCTCTATCCCCCTAAGGCACCCCGGTTTGGGGTGTCGCGGGCTCAGGGGAAAAGTTAAAATATCGGGCGCCCTTGGGGGTTTCACACAGCGGGGCATCCCAAACTGGCGGGGGTAAGCCTGCCCTGAAGTCTCAGACTCTTGGTCCACTTTAAGTGTGCAGAAGATTAAATGGCACTTAGGAATTTGTCCCCTTTACCTGATGATACAAAGTACAAACTCCAGGACACTTCAAAGTCAATGCAGTTTGGATTTTTGAGTATGGAGGTATTAGTTTGGCTCCATCACTTATACATAAAATAATGTTTGTAAAAACAGCACATCTTAGTACCTAGTGCATACTACAGATCAGAATGCTTTGAGACTTGAGAGTTTTGGTTTGTGAAATGTGCGGATTTAAAAAGCGGATGGTGTGTCATCCGAGCAAAGCTCTCATTTTCCGACATGACTACACGACTACTATCATCCTGTGTTAGGGGTGTACTCCTGCATTGGCATAACTCTAGAAACATCGCTAGTGCAAATGTGATCACAGGCGCTGTGTAGACTTACGAGTAGCACTTTCATAGTGATTTAGGGATGATCACAAGCAGATTGTGATTGCCCCAGAATCACCTTGGTGTGAAGGGAACTGGATGTGCTAATCAGCTCAGCTGTATTGTGTCACTGTACTGCTAGAGGCAGACTGTCAACTCTCCCTCACATGTAAGAAGAGCTGTCAGGTTTGTAGCATGATGGCAGCTCCTATACAGTCTAGAAGCACAGGATCTGCAAATATATTCCACATGATCTGCATGGGCTTAAGCCCTTTAAAACAGCATATGCCACTTTTTGTTTACTGGAAGACCACTTTATTTATCAAATCTCACCAAAGAAAAGCTTACCTAAAAAAAAAAAAAAAAAAAAGTTATATTTGTCACTGGTACAACTAATGGGTGTTAAATACACTTTCTGCAGAATGTGATAAACAGATCGAAAAACATAAAAGAGGCCATAAGACTTATCTGTGCTTTCAAAAACTGAAGAGTTTTCGGAGGCATTAGGCCAATTAAACAGTCTTTGAAATTTTAGATCGTAACTTTTCAAATTGGATCAGGGCTAGTTGGCGCTCAACAATACTTTTAGATCGCATTTTTGTTAATTGACTTGCTTCAGAACACTGAATTTTAATGGATGCAATGAATACAGGTCACCACCATCCAGGCTATGTTTGTCCTAAAAGAAAAGCTTTTGACAAAACCCACCTGACTGTTCTCCAGGTGAGTTGCCTACAGAGCTGAAGAACAATGAACCTTGCACAGATGGTTTGCCTGTGCATTCCTGGCAGTTAACTCATGCCTAGAAGGCAAAGAGAACCATTACAACTGGTGTTCAGTAACCGTTCACAAACAAATTTTAGTCTAAAAACAGCAAAATTCATTCCACTGGCCAATAGAAATATTTTTTTAAATGTCATTTTTTTCCCCACAAACGTTATTAATCAAGGACAATCAGCCTATAAAGCATTTTGTTTTACAAACATTAGTTAATCATATAAAGCAGGTTGCCTTTAAATTAACTAAAATATTAGAAAAGTAAATATATTTAACATTTGGCCTCAATTCAATAACCAGCTTTATTTTGAATAAAGGAATGAGATAAGGTGAAAGGAGAAAGTTAGAGTGTGATTTACAGCGGGTGGATCATTATATCTCCCTGGGGTGAAAGTTTTAGGTGCTAATATTCAGCTTCAGTTCGGTTCACCTAATCCCGGATTCCGGCAAGATCGACGGCCACTGCTAAAGGGGTCCAATAGTTACCAATTCACAGACGGTTAAAAAAGCATTTTAAAAAATACATAAAAAAAAAAACAAAAAAAAAACAACTCTCCTCTCTGAGTCAGTCTGTCTCCTGCCAGGCAGTGTCCACTCCAAATTCACCAGGTCGTGGGGTTTCTTCCTGGTTCAGCAGGTGCTGGTGTTGTGCCAATGAGGAGTGGCTAATGCAGCTGCCTCACCAGCATCTGTAGTGAAAGAGGACATAGGTCCCCCCTCCTTCCTTGGCATCCCACTAAGCTAATTCTGGGCAGGGAACCTCTTATACCACAGAGGAGCCTTTGTGGAATCCCCCCATGTGACTAATGACATCATTGGGAGGTGAGGAACATGAAAGTGGGAATCTCTCTCCATATACCTCCTCTTCAGTGTCATTAGTCCCATGGGGTGTCCTCTCATACTACTGCACTTTACTTGTATCACTTCTAACCACTTCTGCTCACCTGTTTTAGCTGTACCTCAACCCAGCTCACCTTTGCCTGACTCGCCTCTACCCACCGCATACTACTGCAAATCCACAAAACTCTGTTCACCCCACTTCACCTCCACCTGCCTCACATCTGATCCCCTCTAGTTGTATCAACTCTTCTCCCCTCTTACCACTGCACCTTCACCCAACTCGGCTCACCTCACCTCTACCTGTATCACCTTTACCTACCTCTGCTCACCTCCACCTGCCTCACCTCTACCCACCTCTGCTCCCCTCTTACCACTGGCACCTCCACAAAACTATGCTCACCTCACCTTCACCTGCCTAGCCCTCTATTCCACTCTTACCACTGCACCTCCACAAAACTATGCTCACCTTCCCCTGCCTAACCCTCTGCTCCACTCTTACCACTGCACCTCCACAAAACTATCCTCACCTCCACCTGTCTAAGCCTCTGCTTACCCCTTACCACTGCACCTCCACAACCCTCTACCCGCATCACCTCTTACCACTGCACTTCCACAAAACTCTGCTCACTTCATCTCCACCTGCATAACCCTCTGCTCACCTATTACCACTGCACCTCCACAATACTCTACTTACCTCCACCTGCCTAACCCTCTGCTCACCTCTTATCACTGCACCTTCACAAAACTATGCTCACCTCACCTCCACCTGCCTAACCCTCTGATCACCTCTTACCACTACACCTTCACAAACCTCTGCTCACCTCACCTCTGCTCACCTTTACTCACCTCTTAGCAGTGCACCTCCACAAAACTATGCTCACCTCCACCTACCTAACCCTCTGCTCACCTCTTACCACTGCACCTTCACCCTCCTAACCCTCTGCTCACCTTTGCATATACATAAAATCTTTTTTGCAGCTTACGCTTCATTGTGGCCCCTTGAAGTGAAATAAGACAATGCGGCCCTTGGACCAAAAAAGGTTGTGCATCTCTGGTATATAGGAGCATAGGACAGGGTCCATTCTAGCACAACATAAGGGTTTTCTACAAGTTCAGGGTAAGTATATATGACTGATTGAATGATCTGGTAAAAAGGTTAACATTTCTGAAAGTGGATATTCTCTTCAAGATCTCACCTTTCTGATTAGATCATTGTTAAATTAACCTTTAAAAATATTAGCATGATCACTTCTATGAATGTTCAAAATGGGCTTGTTACTTAAAATTGGAGCCTTCAAGCCACACTCCACTTGCAGTTTTAATTTAGAGATGAGCACATTTATGCTGTCTGTTCGGAGAAGCACTTGCATGTGAAATGACACTCATCTTTGTTGGAATGCATGATTATCATCAAGTACTATATACAAAATTACACCAAAGTAGCTGCAAAATCTCTTCACCTGTGAAAACGTGAGGGAGTAACTCCCTGCAGGCATTTAATATACTCCGTGCGTCAAATCAAAGGGTGTAAAAGGCAAAGCTAATTGTATTAAAGCAAATCTCATTTGTAAACACTGTGCAGTACAATCTTAAAAGCAAATGATTCCACCCTTGAAGGATAATAACAGCAATGGTAATTTTAGAAGAGAATTTCAAGCAAGGAAAAATAAAAAAGGAAGGATGAAGGAAGAACTCCCTGCCAATAAACTAACAATATGTTCTCTAGGTGGCTGCTGGACATCTAATCCAGATTAAGCCTATTTTTGGAAACCTTCACAAAAATCTATTCAAACATAGGGTCATTTGTCCACCGCTCAAGACTGAAGGGGTTAAATTGTTTCTTGTTAATATGGCAATAAGCTTTCAACCTGGACAAGACTATCATTCCAGATTTGAGCTTTGGATGGGGGCTACCAAAATCGCTTTAATGGCCATAAATATATGACAGATTTAAAGGACAACTTTAAGATTTTTTTTAAGTTTTAAATAAACTCCTTCAAATTTTCTATCCTGTGCTAACAAGAGAATTTCATTTTGTTTTCAATGACTTCGTTTTTGAAGATTATCTTGGCTAATGCCCATATAAACCTGTTGGATATCAAGGCCCATTTCACACCTAGTCATTTGTGTTGTGTTAGAGTAGAAATACACAAAGAGCCAGAATACTCAGCCTACTAAAAAAAAAAAAAACTGACCTTTTACATCAGTGAGCTGTGGTTTGCAAAACACTGCATGCAGAATGTTGCCGACAGTGCAAGTGCAACACAGCCCATAGAGGTCAGTATGGTGAAGTTAAATGGTCATACTCCCCACCTCCCCCGGGACCATCACCCCTATCCTGGCCTCCGTCCTCTAGTCTGGCACTGCTGCAGCCACCCTCTTGGGATCCTTCTACCAGGTCCTTGCTAGAGCCGGACCAGAGGAGGATGCAGAGTCCTGCCTGCTGCTGCTGCTGCCACCAGGAGCCTACTCCGGAGCTTCCTCTGCCACCTCGTTCTCCAGTTGTTGCGACTGCTCTGGGTGCACGCACAGCTATGGGGGACAGGAAACAACTATGTGGTGCAGGGCAGCAATTGTGTACGGAACAGCATTTTGCATTTCCACCTCAATGTGAAATATACCCCAATTGAAAAAAAAAATACCACTAAACTGGTTTTCTTAAACTGGTAGGCATAACATCCAAGGATGACAATTTTTTTTCCATACAATTCTACTTTTACAGGGGGAATCAGTTAACCTCTAGCTGCTTGCCATATAAGACCAGTCCAGACAAAGGGTTAACTTGGCCTGCTTTTTGCTGACTTCCTGCTGTTTGGCAGGGGCTGTAGCTTTTATTTAGTGGCACTTTGGATTTCCTGCTAAGCCCTATTGCTCTCTTCTGCTAATCTCCTTATTCAGAGCCCCCTCAAGAAAAAACACTTGTCAGGAATGTTCAGAGTCCCAAAGTAGCACTGGAAGCTGCACGTTGTCCGCAGGAGGGAGAGTTTGCTATGGGTTATTAGCGGAAATGCAAAGTGCTGCTGAATGAAAGACACAGTATGTGGTGAGCAGGGACTGTTCCATTAATATCTGACTAAAGTGTTGCATAATGGGTAAAAACATCTACAAACTTCAGAAAAAGTTCATAAAGCTATCACTGCAACAAAGGCTATTTCAGGAAATAGGCTGTTTGAGTTGAGCAGTCCTTCCCCTTAAAAACAGAATATTTCATTCAAAACCTGTCACCCCCTTCCAGTTATGGAAAGAAACTAATTTGGCTTGATATTTTAGCCAGGGTGTATAAGTAACCATCTAGTGTAGTAGTGTAGTTCTTATATTTGGAGCATTTTTTCACTATAATGCTCTGGTAACAGCTTATAGCTCTAGTGAGTAGTGTTGGGCAGCCCAATTTGCTGAACTCAAAGCTCGGTTTGGGTTGCCGAACTTGGCCCGAACCTGATCCCCATGGATATCTATGGGGACCTGAACTTCGGGAGTGATTCTCCCTCTGGTGGCCCCTCCGTCACCCCCAACTCTTTACCCACCTGTCTGGAGGGGGCCCCCAGAGGCAGAATTGTGACCCGTCTGTAAAAAAAAAAAAAAATTGTGGTGGGTGAGCTTTAAAGTAATGCAGAGTATACAACATCTGATCCGCAGCCCCGCTGTCAATTTGGCACTTCTAGAGCTAGACCTTTTGTCCTCCACCGCTCTTCAGTCCTGCACTACATTGGGACAACTTTGTTTCCTCCATCACCTACCAGTAGACTTTTTCCATAGGTTGACTAGATTTAAAGAGGACCAATGCCAGGCCCTAGAGTCTAAAAGACTTCTAAGGCTGTGTGAATGTTTTCCTTAAATGGGAGATGCCCCACAGTGTGAAACCCTAAAATACTCAACTCAGTCTGGGATCCCACAGTGTAACCCTCATCCAGCATCTCTGCTCTGCGCACTCTGCAAACTCGGTAACTGGGATGCCGGATGAGGGCCTTGCAATTGGTGATATAGAATATAGGTGGGTTTCGCAATTCAGGGTAACACAAATGGGACTGCCCCAGGGGAGGAGTGGGGGTTAAAACATTGGTTTGCCCACTTTAAAGATTATGCACCATTAAAAGATGTTTACTATTTGACCTTGGACTCGTCAACAAGGTTTGACCATTAAAATGTCAACAACCATAAATTATTCTGGGCCCTTCATGGGGTATTATCAAGTTCAGGGGCGATGTATGGGCAGGTTTGTAGCTTAAAAAAAATATATAAAGTAAGCGGATTTTATTTCAAGATTGCCAATCTCATATCCCGCGTGCACAAATTCACAAAACCAAATAAGGACCCTTTCACATTATGAGTGTCCCGCCATCCTTGTGAACTGTGCAATTTATCGGTCAACGGCTCAAAAAGGGGGAAAAATGTGAGCCCAATCTTGCCAGTGCGGGTGACTCAGTGGTCAGTAGTATCTAACAGGCCAACTGGCAGATCCATATATTGTCTGATGTGGCCTCGGCCCAAGGAGAGGATGGAGAGTTTGCCAAGAAACCCAGAACACATCATCAACTAGGACCAACAGCAGAAGCTGAAGGCAAAGGGGTGTATTACAATACAGCACAAATAATGTGCAATACATCAATACTTGCCCCCATCTAAAAGACTTCTGCTGGCTGTGTTGGTTTTATATTGTGCATCAAACGCTGCATGCAGGGTTTCCCTAAATGGGGCATAAATGTGAAAGAGCACTTCGATCTGGGCACAAAATTCTCTTGCTGCTATAATTGTGCTGGAGTATTCCTACTCAAACGCAATGAAAGCAGAAAGATGTGAAAAGACCAACCATGATCTTTTATTGTACATCCAGTTGTACAACCGTTGTTTTTTACTTTCATTTGCCAGGAAAACCGTAAAGGGGAACTTTTCCTACATTTCAGAGTGGCGTAATGTAAGAAAACATTGAATGGGATATGGGCAACAGTATAGAGCTGTCAGAAGATCAAACCATTCTGCACTTTATCTGGAAGTTAAAAGGCTGACCTTTTATTTAATCTGTACACTTACTCTCCATCTTTCCAACAGGAAGGGAGTTTTGCCTATATATTTAGAGCTGCCAAGTCACCCATTTAAAACCAGACACATGTAGCTTTATACAGATGCGGTCAGAAGTTCAACAAATCAAATGCATTCTGCATACTTGTATCTGCTATAATGCAGAACACAGGCGATTTCCACCGGAGAAACATTATATATATTTAGTTGTACGCTTCCAATGTGTACATAGCCAATTATTTTTGTACCTGTCAATTTAACATGAGGAGCAAATCAGTTTTTTTTTGTCTGTTTTATAAATGCTCCAACCCATGTTCTGGAATACTTTCGCCATGATTGGACAACAGACAAAGGAGCAAGCTGTTGTGACATGTTCGTTTATAGTGTAGCAAAATGGCTTCCTGCCAAAATACAGGCTCTTGTCTAAATTGTTTGCTACATATGCCCTAAAAAAGTTTCACTAAGTGCATGTAATGGATTGTAAATGTGATTAGAGGAGAGGACTCACTTCGCCCAAGTGTTTATATTGCATTCATGTGCAAAAAGGTTCCAAATCTATTGTGACAATGAAAACAGTAAGAGATTCCAGGTGGGAATTGAAAACTTGATGTCATTTGGTTTTGAACTATAGCGATTTGCTGTAAGTAGGACCACTAAAACAGGAAGAAAGTCAAATTAGCAAATACTTCTTGTGAAAACAAAAGTGATCCACGTAAGTAAATGTGAAGTGAACAGAAAGTAATGTAGGTTCATACTAGCAGGTTAAAATTAATAATTCTTTTAAAAGCATTTTCAGATATAGGAGTTCTTCCAAGAACCCCAATGTGAATTATACACAGGGCTCCAAATGTATCCTCTAGGGGTTTCCAACCAGTGGTAGCTCTACCACTTGTGTTACTCTGGGACTTGTCTGGTGGTAGGGAGAATGCTAAGGTAATGCTAAGCTCAAATGGAAATTCATCCTTTTGTGGATTTTCCTTCACAGACCTCAGATCAGGGCTGCCACAGGGGGCTTGAGCCTGTGCTGTTCATCTTTCCTCTGCTTCAGCCATGTTAAAGTGGACCAACACCCAGGATTTTGACTATCCTGGGTCTTGGTCCACTTCGGTGGGGCACCCCCGATCGGGGTGCCCCGCTGTGTGAAACCCCCCCTAACCCCCCGAAAAACTCACCTCTCCCCGCTCCCAGCGCCGACGTACAAGCGAGGATCAGGAACGTCTAAGCGGCAGCCGCCGCCGCCGCCGCCTCCCTCGCGTCACTTTCGGCGCGCGCGCGCCCCCGCCGGCCATTCGCAGACGGCCGGCGCGGGCACGCGCACGCCTACAGGAGCGCGAGGGAGGCGGCGGCGGCCGGCCGCCGCCGAAGATAAGGTAAGGAGTTTGGGGTGTTTGGGGGGGTTTCACCCCGCGGGACATTCCGATCTCGGATGTCCCGCGGGGTGGGGGGTGATCGGCCCGGGAATCTTATAGATTCCCGGGCCGATCACCCGTGGGTGTTGGTCCACTTTAAGCAGCTACCCATAGGGACACACATCCACCTACAGCCAAAAGCTGGATATGCATCACCCTGCTTTGGACACCCAGTCTGCAATAATATGATCATTGCAGAGGAAGCCAATGAAGGGTAAACAGTCTTGTGTCCATCTGAAAACCTTGATCTGAGGTCTGATAGAAAAGTTTCCCTTAAGGTGGATTAGTCACCAGGAGGGCTTAAGATTATAGCTGGAGGCTTCTGCACACACATTAGGTAATAAAAAAAGTACCTATTTAAAGTGGACCAAAACTCCCCCTGGAGTCTATGAGACATCAGGGCAGACATACTTGTTCCTCTTTAGGCATCCAGATTCAGGATGCCCTGCTGTGTAACCCCCCCCCCCCCCCGAGGTTGCCCGGAAACTCACTTAGCCATATTCCCGTTATCCTTTTAGCCAGGCACATGCCCACGCCAGCCCTGCTGTGTAAAACCCCCTGAGGTCGCCCAGAAACTCACTCAGCCGAATTCCCACTATCCCTTTAGCAGAGCACACCAGTCATTTGTAAATGGCCTGCGTGGGCACGCTTCCTGTTAAAGGGTAGCGGCCGCCAGTATGCTCTGATCCGCTCTCCTTAGACGAGCTCTTGGACGAAGGGGCAGGAGCAGATCCAAGTGTGCTAACTGGACGAGAAGTTGTACATGTGCTGTAGCGCTGGGGAAGGGTGAGTGAGATCGAGCGATCTGGGAGGTTTCACACAGCGGGACATCCACGATTGGGGTGCCCTGGGGGCAAGGGCCAAACCCAGGATCCCAGGATCATTTCTAATGCTGTACTACTCTTAATCCTATCTCTGCTCTCAGTTTTAACACCTTTGCAGCCTAGGGTTTCTTTTCTGTGGCAGGAACTCACCAAGTGGCACCTTATAATGGCAGCCTGGCTAAGTTTGTACATGGTGCACGATGATCTCCCCCAGCTCTTAGGCCCAATGTCTTGGGTGTATCCAATGATCCCTACACTTTCTCTTCTGCGTCAGGCCTCTCTGGTCTGGGCAAGTGACTTTTGGTATAGGTAGATACCATTCAATCTAGCCTGAATGCCAACATATATATTTAAAATACCTTTGGTGAACAATAAATCTGAACCAGTCTGGGTACTGAGTATATATTAGAGTAGAGTACCACATACAGGCACAGAATTAACTTTATAAATGGTATCAAGGATTTATTTTGATGCCATGTAAAATGTAAAAAAACAAAATGGCCTATCCCTCTATGGTCTAAGCGAGGCTTCCTTGGCTACTGACAGGGAAGACCCAATGCTCAGCACTAGTGATGGGAGAACCCAAACTACCGAACATGGATTTTAGGGAAAAGTCCATGTTAGAGTTTGGCATAAAAGCGCTGTTGTAACTTACCTCGGCCCTGCGATTCTCTTGGTAAGTAGTGGCAGGAGCGCCTGAAATTTGCCCCAGCCAGGGCTACAGAAAGATGTCCGCGGGCTCTCATAAGGGAGGACACTTCTAGTGCTTCTAGCACTGCCAACTGGCACTAGAAGTGTCCTCACTGATGGGAGCCGGCGCCCATCTTTCTGTAGCCCTGGCTGGGGCGGATTTCAAATGCTGCCGCAGACCAGGAGGAGGATCGCAGGGTGAAGGAAAGTTACAGCAGAGCTTCCTGATTCACACTCTGCACAACCCCCCCACCACAGCCACCCCAAAGTTTGTTCCCCAGGTTTGGGTCCCCAAACATTTATTCAACGTTCGGCAGAACTTACAGAACACATGCTTTCTCTCCCAATCTTAAATAATGGAGGCAAATAATGAAGGCATCACTCAATGCCTCATCTGTATAACACCCATTCATGACAAAAAGCTGAAGGATAGGTAACCAACGAATAGGAACCAAGAAGATCCATATACGGCGTATACTTCTTTCCCAGGAGCCATTTAAAAGTAATACATATATATAATTGTACAATTACAAAATAAAAATACCCCAAATTGTTATCCTTACCGAACTTTATAGAAGCCCTTTTTAAAGGCTGCTAATTTAGCAGGGATTTGAAGAAAAGAACTCTGACGAACTCATACTAAAGGTAAAAGGTTTCCTGGGTATTATTAAATGTTCACAGATTGGTTTCATTAGTTGCCTGGGGTTAGTTTAAAAAAAAAACAAAATGATTTGTTACAATCTGAAAGAAAGATATGCACTACACTTAGCTATGCACGGTGGATGGTCTCTGAAGACTGTCTGTGGCTAAAAGTCTTGTAACAATGTTTATTTAAACAGTAAGTACTACCAAGTGGCTGGCTAAGAGCACAGCGCGCATGTAATGGGAGTCTTGCCGGAGAAAATGAAAAACACAGTGATGATAAGCGACATATCTCCAACAATGTAGCCTCAGTGTCATGTCATTAGCACAATTATGTCAGCACAGTCAATCAGCACACTGTTTTTGACTTAAAAGCCTGGCTGCTTTTAAAGTTAGAGGGCAATTCATTGAATTTTAAACAGTAATATAACAGCACAGTCACAGAGCTTTTAGTACAGTAAAGTTATACATCCTATAGAGTCTTTGTTTAGGGGAAGAATGCCATGGCAAAATAAATATATCTAATGCCGCTCAATGTACTTGGAAAGTGAAAAGTGAGCTTTCAGGAGTGAAACTATAATAAATTACAGTTTTAAAATGCAGTATGTGCGTACTGTGAAAAACAAAAATTAAAAAGATGGCATGGGAGTGCCTTTCTAAAACATAAAAGGTTTAAAAGGTTATCATTTCCATCAACAGCAACAAAAATATACAATTAATGATCAAGGGGGCTTAAAGTCCAATCCATGAAAACACATTCCATTATACCATCAGCAGTCTAGCAGAAATGTATGTGTTGCTGAATTTAGGTACTGGTTCAAGGTTATGTCTAGGTATTTATTTAAAGTACATACCCCCGGCAGCTCTTCCAGCTTCAGTGTTTATAACATACCCCTGATTGCCAAGATGGTACACCCTGCCATGCAGCGCCTCTCTCCATTTATGAGGCAATGTCCGCCTCCTCCGAGATGGAAGTCTGTTTAAGATTTTACATGGCCCCTCTATTGCAATGAATGGAATGGACATGCAGAAGGGCAGACTTCTGTCTTGGAGGATGCTTCCGTTTCTACATACAGAAGGGTGCGGATATCATAGAGGGGTTGCAATATCGGAAATTAGTAATTTTTAAAATACAAGAGCAGGATGGAAGCGGAGGACAAATGAGGAACATAAATTTATTTTTACATTCAACATATACAGACCATTTTAAATCAGACCCGAATATTGCAGATATTCTGTGAAATTGTAGCTGGCTTACCCAGAGCTCTAAGCACCAAATCAGCAACTATGGGCAAGCCTGAAAGTCTCGTCTAGATGTTGCCCGAGGCCTGCATTACCTGGCTACTTGGCCATCTCCAGGGTATGAAGCAA
Source organism: Gastrophryne carolinensis (assembly GCA_027917425.1). Classification (NCBI taxonomy): domain Eukaryota; kingdom Metazoa; phylum Chordata; class Amphibia; order Anura; family Microhylidae; genus Gastrophryne; species Gastrophryne carolinensis. The sequence continues at coordinate 474,857,597 of CM051235.1, read as the reverse complement.
CAGGCTAGGATCAGCATTATTCTGCAGTTGCCCTTTAGCTAGATAGGGTTTTGTAATGCTCTAGGGGAGATGGCTAACTAAGGATTTCTTGTCACTTTCTAGTAGTTCAATGATATGAATTTCTTACTTACTGATACAGTAATTGAACCTATATTAAGACATTACATGACAAAACAGGCAGTGTGATGCCATCATTGCTTTTTCTTTAATTGCAGCAAATCAAGGGCAAAATTAAATTATTTTGCTGCACTTAAGGGGACAGTGTTCTTTTCTCTGCTCCCAAAGGGGGCCACAAGCTAAGAACTTGTTCTCTCTACTACATTATATACTAGATTCTTCAGATTCAGCCAGCATGGATCCATCTAAAGAATGGTTTCAGGATTGCATGGGGTGTCCAGGGGCGTACTGGCCACAAGGAGATCCGAGGGAATTCCTGGTTGACCGCATGGCTCTTGGACCAGCTGGGCTGCTGGTTCTAACATTCCCATGCGATGCCTGTCTCTTTCTAGCCCCCTGTACTGATCCCCACTGTTTGCCACCAGCCAAAAACCCCAGCTTATGTTCTTCCCCCAAGGTCAATAGCCTTGGCATCTTGGAAGTGGGGTTTCATATCCACCCCTTTCACATTATCTCCCCCCCTACTATACTAATGCTTCACTATCATTGCTTTAAGAGTAGCTATATTCACCTCTGCCCATGATCTGTCCTTGCGATGTTATAGCATTAGTCATGGAACATACTTGTTGATTGGCTGGAAGCATACTGGGAATACTCATGGGGATGTTGGGAGGATGGACATTGGTGGTTTGCAAGAGACAATCCCAGGCCGAATTTCCCCCAATCCGCCACTGGTTTTGTTGGTTTACAAACAGCACAAAAACAACAAGCAGGGAAGGACATGTTATACACTAGTGAGCAATCTTTATTTTTCCTCGGAGATGGACAACCAACCAAGGGATAAAGAGCAGTGTGGGCCAAAATGTGTGGTCTATCATTATTAGGCTATATTGATTGGGGGGTATAAAAGGCACCAATGTCTTAACTGTGACACTGAGCCCATCAAAAAGGAGAATAAAGAGGTGTATGTCCTGGCATAGTATAAAAGACACAACGCAGTATAGCAATAGGCAGGGGGATTGTTGTTTCACAGTAGAAACCTCATATTTTCCTCCTCTTGCATTATAAGTGACACAGTATCAGTTGAGCTCCACTGTAAGATCCACTCCCTTACCTGCACCTTTTTCCCACGGAGTCTCCCACTGTTGCCTCAAGACTTTTGACCAGCTGTTATGTCATCTTTGGACTCCAGTCCGGGTGAGTGCAGGCTCCTCTGGCCACCTTCACTAGTTTCTTTGTGTGCACCCCCCATATGCACTTTGTCAGCTGTGTACAGCCAATCATAGGATCCTTGCCCATATAAAGGTTTCCAAGCCATTTCACTAATGCCCGCTATAGTGGTTAGCTTGGGTACGCTTCTTGTATTGTGGGGTATCTACCTGGTTACTGTGTATAATAACCCTGCTCTTCATTTGGCCTACTCTTTACCTCCTCCCTTGCACCAGCATCTGAGATCTCTTATGCATGACCCTTTGGCTCCCCTACTGACCTTGAGTTTGTCACATCCCTGCATCAATATGTACATTCACAATGATTCTGTACATGACCTTTAGCTACCCCCTTGGACACCCATTTCTACCTCCTGTGAGTGCTCTGCCTTTTGTTATTCCAGTATTCATGAGATCTTGCTTGTGCCTTAATAACTCTTAAGGGGCATCCATACCCGGGAACATGCATCCAGCGATCCCACAAAATGGGGGCTTTAGGATGTGAAGTGGCGGTAAAGATTGGGATAAATCTCTGAGCTGGGTTCTGCATTCTGCAGGGTCTTATAGCCACTAGGTCTATTTATAGGATCTCTGCCATCTGGCCTTTCATTAATACTTTTCTCTAAAGTAAAACCACGGGCATCTGCAAAAGTGACACCCACGGTCTATGCTAAGACTGAGTACAAATTGCTCAGCCATCACTAATGTTGGGCGAACCCTGCCCCCCCAAGGTTCAGGTTTGTGAATTTCAGCCGAATTTTGAATAAAAATTCAGTACAGGAACAGAACTTGAATCCTGTCCCCATTTAAATCAAGCAATGGGGAAGATTCTGCCTCTGGATGTGCAGAGTGTGCAGCAGAAAGTATATGTAACTTCCTGGGCCCTATGATCCAGTCCCCAGGCTTTCTGGCTGTCAAACGAGCTATGGCCTGGGCCACAGAAAGATGGTTCCCGCTCCCATCTTTCTACAGGGATTGGCCATCTAAAAACAAAAAACGTCACTACTCACCTTTGGTCCAGTGCAGCTCCACCCCCAGGACCCACTGGACTATAACTTATCTGTATCACTGATCGAGTGGCCCATCTGTGCATTCCAGGACAAGCTGACGACCTTGGACATGCCGGAACTGCATCATGCCCACTCCACTCATTGTAACGGAGGGGAAGGTTCTGAGGTGGGGCTATGCAGGCTCACCCTTTCCATTGCAATGAATAAAGCAGGTGTGCAGAGGAGCTTATACCCGGGCAGGTCCACAGCCCCCATCTTGGACCAGAGCAGGCTGACAGGGAGCTCGATCTCCGATATCAGTAAGTTGTAGTCCAGTGGGTCCTGGTGGCGGAGCTGCGCTGGACAACAGAAGAGTAGAACGATTTTGTATTTGGTTAGACAATGCCATTAAAGCGCACCAAAACTCAATAAACTTGTGAAATACATTTGGCCAAAGCCCCTGCTGATGCTCCCTCCTTCAGGTATAGAACTAGAAATGGATATTTTCACTTTTCAAATCGTCCTGGAACAGTTTTTATTTGCTGTCCCTTGGTGTGATCAGTCATTGCATTGGTGTGGCAATGACATTATTGCCACACACAGCAGTGACAATGAATGGAGGAGGCAGAGCTTTACAGCTAAAACAGGCACCATTTTCTGGGATTAGAATGAAGCAGAAAAAATTGGCATAAGGTACTCTACATGGGGGGATGAATTCAGAGGATAGTAGTTAAAAATATGGGTTTTGGTCCGCTTTAAAGACCACATTTGCACACATTAGGTTGTTATCCTAGTGTATTAATGCTACAAGGTCAAAATAGCAAGATATCCAGGAGGAGAGAGGGAAGAACGCCCTTTTAGGAGCACTTCCTTTGTTCTCAATAAAAGCGTTCCGGACAATGGCCACACCCACTAGCCAGCCCAGCTCTCTTACTGGTCCTGCAGGTGATCAGCAGCATGGGAGTGGAGGCAGGTAAGTGGGGAGTCTATTAAAATGGACTTTCCCTTTAAGAGTTAGTCTTAAAATGCTAACCACAATGGAAACTATAATATTGCATACAACAGAATATAAGCTATATTGTTAAAATACCACAATACAGTGTAAAGGAGCAAACTGTCTGGAGCATTTGAACATTTACAATACTTGTGAGAATTAAACTCTCTTTATGGGCTGGTAACAAGCCTCAGGAGGTAGCCTTTTATAATTTATGGTTTTGTTAAAGCTAATATGTAAAATATGATTCTTGTAATTTCCAGCACCTGGACAGGCTTTTGACAGGTAGCTGGTTGTATTCTTCTCAAGGAACCATTTTCACACAACAGTGATGAAACACTGCTACTTCTAGCAACTGATAAAACATATTTAAAGTAGAACAAAGCCCGGTATTTTGACTATCCCAGGTTTTGTTCTGATCCCAGGGGGGCCTCCCATTTTGGGATGCCCCACTATGTGAAACCCCCCAGATCGGCCAGTAAAACTCTTCCCAGACCTACCATACATGCGCAGGCTCTCAGAGAAGTTTGCCGTGACTATGTAATTTGGCAACCGGCTCGGATGTGATTTAATGGGGAGCGCAAGCAGATGCATCCCCAGTGCCGCATGTACTCCTGCCCGAACCTACCTGAGCACACCCACAGCCCGAAGATGCAGGGGATGCCCCTGCTTATGCTTCCCATTGAAAATAATAAGAGGCGTATGCCGAAAGACATAGTCACGGCAAACAGATCTGGACAAGAGCCTACGCATGCATTGGACCAGGAAGAGGTGAGTTGTTATGGGCGATCTGGGGGATCTCAGAGCAGGACATCCCAAAACAGCATGTCCCGGGGGAAGGACAGTGGCCGTATGCTCAGGCTTTTGTTCTGCTTAAAGGTGTATTTGATAACATCTACTTTCCAGTTCATCTACTGTTTGCCTTGGGTGCTCCCCTTTCTCCCTTCAGCTCTCCCCTCTCTCCTCCTATCCAGGTTCCTTCCCCCATGACCTGCTCTCCCCAAGTACCTTTCAAAGTACTCCCTGCTGACCCACCACTCTCCCCTCCGCATACTTTACGGCTCTCCTTCCAGGTCCTTTTTTATAGCTCCTGGTGGGTGCTCCCTAGAAACCCTTATATACCTCGCTGCCTCACGCCAAGTGTCTTGCAACGTACTTCCTGTATTTCTTCTCACCACCCCTTTCCCCTTGACCCGCTGAGTGCTCCCCTCAGCTACCCCCTTCACATTCAGGGCATACTATCTACTATTCATTTTCCTGACCAGGACTCCTCTCTAAGTGAGACCTTTGAATAGAAATAGCCATCTAATATATGATCCTTAATCTTTCATAGGCCCTGCTTAGCCCTTTACCCTACAGACAGTGTGCCCGCTGGAAGCCAATTCAAACAAAGCAATGAGCCCTACTGTTACTGTGGGGCAAGGTGTTCTAGTTATTGTGGGCTAATTGGTTGTAGCCAGGCCAATGAGCCCAAGTTCCCTCTGGCCAATCCAGTCCACCTCAACCCTATAAAGAAGTCCAGGCAACTTTGAAACGGTAATGTAGGAGCAAAGGCCAGCTATTAGGACTCCTACAGCTTCATGCTAGTATCAACAGTTTTAGGACTCATACACACAAACTTTATACCAATCTTTAGTGTCTGTTTAAAGCAGACCAAAACCCATATTTTTAAATAGCATCCCTGGATTTGCTCCCCCCGTGATGAGTGCCTTTTTTCAGTTTTTAATGCTACTGCTGCACTATGCCCCCTTCTGGAATACTTGCTTTATCACAAAGTCCCTCCCTCTTGAATCATTGCTGCAATTGTCCATGGCCGGTGAGGTCGTTACCCTACCTATGCAATGACCAATTACCTGCCATCTCACATTGAGCAGAGAGCCTCCTCAAGATAAAGCCACTGTACATACGCAAGATCTGACCAGGGACCGGTTAGGTATGTTGGCTTAGATGTTATAGTTATTTGAGGGCATTGAGAATGCTTGTTAAAATTTTTTATTTATGGATCAGCCAATAGTATTCGTAAATGTAATTTGTTGCCAAACATGCTGCACTTTGTAAGAAGCCAACTCTTACCAACTATTAGGTTTGGGACAGATGTATGCAGTTTCCTCTAATAAAATGCATACAGTATAAGAAACCATGGGGGAAAAGTGTTAAATAGAGCTGGGACATATCACATGCTACAGAACTGCACCTTCAGATTCCTGCATGTTAGATTTTATTGCATTTTAACACACGTTAGGGGCCAATTGAAATGAATTAAAAACACATAAAATACATTTAACATGATATTTTATGTGTTTTTATGCATGGTAGCAGAAAACAGTCTGGTGGTTATTTAAGAAGTGTTCTGAGCTTCACCAATCCAATGGAGAACTTTTTAATCTCACATGGGCAATATTTACTAAAGTGTTGGGGAAATTCCCTGGCTCAACACACAATTAAATGCAATAATTGAAGGTTTGGAGAGAAACTTTACATCATCTGAACTCCTCATTTACAAAACCCAGTGACATTAAAAAAGGCTGTAAGGAAAATGGAGAATTTTTTAATGTAGCACCTAATTGGACTGGGCAGAGTGCCTTAGAGGGGAAACAGCCATGATATCTTTGCTGTGGCAGTGTGTGATGTCAGGTGATTGTTCATTGCTAGGTGTGGCAAAGACATCCTTTAATACAGCAATGACTCAAGGAGCCGAGACTTCTGGCCAAAACAGGTGGCATTAGTGCAGAGGTCCAGCCTCCATTGTACCCTGGTGTTGATGCCCCATGCCCAGTGTGGAGCTGAATTTGAGGATTAAAAATAAAGAACAAAGCTTACCTTACAACAGAGAATTGCCCATTCACCCACCAGCAGCAGCATTTTCACATTCTGACATAGCACTAGTGCCTAGGCAGCCAATCAGCATGCAGCCAACTGATGTGGGAGCAGATGGCCAGTGCCAGAAAGGTAAGCTTTATTCTTTTTGGTTGGGGGGGGGGGCATCAGTAGCAGGGCTGAACTTCTGCTTTAAAAATCCTTGTGTCTTATGCAGCTCACACCTCCTGGACACCCTAATTTGTAATGGTCAACCACTTAAAATTAGGCAATATTGATCACTTTCTCTATGCTGCTACGGCACTGCAGCAGCCCAAATGACAGCCAACAGCCAATAGCGTTCAGTGCTGTGCATGTCTACATGTCCATGCACAGGTGGTCCAATGAGCAGTCTGTGCAGCTGCTTCACATGTTGGGCACTCAGGATTAGAGATGAGCGAATTTCAGGAAAAATTTGATTCGTAACGATTCCGAATATCACCGCGATTCGATCGCTCGAAACGCTTCCTTAAAACTCCATTTACTGCTATCCAGCTGATCTGAAATGGTGGATCCACATGTCAGGACATGTCCCATGGGGCAAGGAATCCTGGGTAGGCGTCACATGCTACCTATCAGCAGACAGGCTTACCGATGATGTCACAGACCTATATAAAGCGGCAGCCATTTTGCGGAAGCTCATTCTGACACTGTATTGCGGCCAGAGCAGATCAGGCAGGGAGAGAGCGAGGGACAGATAGATAGACAGACAGGCATACAGAAAGGCAGAGAGCGACAGATAGACAGACAGACAGATAGATAGATATAGCAAGGGAAAGATAGATAGAACAAAGAACAGAAGAAGCGAGGGACAGATAGAGAAGGAGAGAGGCTGTGACAGTGACAGAGAAAGACAGGGAAAGTTTAAAGTGTTTGCATTAGCTTTCAAGCCTATTTAGTGTTAATAACACACCTGCCAATTTAGCTTTTCCTTTTCCTGGTGCCATTCTTTAAAAAGTGTGCTAGCATAAATATTTGAAGAATACCTGTCTACTAACTGGTTGCATTTTGTAAAAAAAGTCACTTTTCCACTGTAAAAGCAGCCAGCCTATGTATTTGAAGAGGGGGCATCCCAAATACTAGCATAAATATTTGAAGAGTATCTGTCTACTAACTGGTTGCATTTTGTAAAGAAATTTGCTTTTCCATTGTAAAAGCAGCCAGCCTATGTATTTGAAGAGGGGGCATCCCAAATACTAGCATAAATATTTGAAGAGTACCTGTCTGCTAACTGGTTGCATTTTGTAAACAAAGTCACTTTTCCACTGTAAAAAGCAGCCAGCCTATGTATTTGAAGAGGGGCATCCCAAATACTAGCATAAATATTTGAGGAGTACCTGTCTGCTAACTGATTGCATTTTGTAAACAAAGTCACTTTTGAAGCAAACTTTGCCTTTCGCTCGGGGAGGGGGCATCCCAAATACTAGCACGTGTCTTAAGAGTACCTGCCTACTAACCTTTTGCCTTTTGTATAAAATAGTCTGTTTTTCAAGTTTAAAGCACCCATTGCCTTTCACCGGGGGCCATTGTCAGTGCTACCATTTATCTTTTAAGAGTACCGGCCGACTTACCTTTTGCCTTTTGTATAAAAAAGTCTGGTTTTCAAGTTTAAAGCACCCATTGCCTTTCACCAGGGGTGAGGGGGCATCCCGAATACTAGCACTTCGCTTTAAGAGTACCTGCTTCTTTACCTTTTTTACATTTTGAACAAAAAACACGTTTTAAAACTGCCTGTGATGTGGTGTGGTTTAACTCTGACCAGGGGCATCCTATGTAAGACAGTGTCTTTTTGCATTAGCTTTTAGCTACAGTGTCTGCCTATTTTGATCTAACTTTTCTACACACCTGCTGTTACAAAAATACGGTTCTAGGTGTAGTGTAGTGTATTGTTTTCCCCTCCTAAAACGCAGTAAAAATGTCAGGCAGAGATGTGCCAGGAAGTGCACCGAGGCCTAGATTCATCAGGCAGAGATCGCAGCAGACTAGGGGTTAGTGGCAGCAGGAGTCGCGGTGAGAGGCCTGATCTCCCGGTCTCGACCAACAACGCATCTGCCGTCATCAATTGGTTAACGCGGTCATCGACCTCATCACAAGTGACATCTGACATCATTTGGTAGGTTCCTCAGACACAACCCTGAGTTGGCATGGCCTGGGAGCAGCCCCTGTCTTTCCATTGCCTCTGTCCTACGCCCCCCCCTCCAGCCGACATATCTTATGCTTTGGGTTCAGCTCCACTATTCAGTGAGGACGATATGTTAGAGGACAGTCAGCAGCTACTGCCCAGCCAAGAAATGGAGGAGACATCCGCCGCTTCTTTCTCTAGGCAGACAAACACTGAGGAGGAGAGTGCCGTGGGAGGTGGTGTGGCGAGCGTTCTGTCTCCTGCAGCACACGCTGTTGTGGAAACCGAGGAGGTTGCAGACACAACTCGATGATGATGATGATGAAGCCGATCCCATTTGGGAGCCCGGTGCAGAAGGGGGCTTCATCATCATCATCAGGAGAAAAGGGTCCCAGGTTGCCCCAGAGTCAGCAGCTGAGGCAGCAAGGTGGTAGTAGGGTTGGCAGTCAGCATGGTGGCAGAATTGGGATGTCTGGAGCCACACGTGGCCGGGGGCAGGGTAGTCCACCTGCTGCGTGGCAGGCTGCCTTCCCAGGAGGTAGTGGAGCAGGGGTTCCTGGAGTTGGCAGCAGTAGCAGTGAATTAGGGCGGACTGTTGGTGGGAAAATAAGCTACTCGGCAGTGTCGCACTTTTCCATCAAGCATCCGCAAAGTGGGGGTCCAGCCTGCTGCGTCAGCCAGTGCCACGCCGCTTCCAATTTCACCCAGCCAAGGCTCCAGCACCTCAGCCGAAGGTAGCTGTGCGTTATACCCATCCTCTGCTGCTCCAGATGCTCCTGCTCCTCCTACTAAATGTCAGTCATCCCACCAGCAGTCCATCAGCGAAGCCATGTTCAAAAGACAACAGTATGGGCTCACTCATCCTACAGCGCAGAAGCTAAATGTGCTCCTGTCCAAGTTGCTGGTGCTGCAGTCGCTCCCTTTTACAGTGGTGGACTCTGCACCTTTCAGAGGTGCCAAGCCGAGGTGGAGAGTCCCAAGCCATCATTTCTTTGCAAAGAAGGCAGTACCAGCCCTGTACAAATTTGTTGTCACAGGGGAGGAGCTCCTGAACTTCATTCATCAAGAAATCAAAACATGGCTTACTCCACAAAAACTGCAAATGGGAACCATGGTGACTGACAATGGGAGTAACATCTTGTCTGTGCTGCGACAAGGAAGCCTGAGCCATGCGCCCTGTATGGCACACGTGTTCAACCTAGTTGTCAAGTGTTTTACCCCCATCTGCAAGACATCCAAACAACGGGAAGGAAACCTTGTATGCACTTCAGCCACTCCTACACCACCAAGCACATCCTTCTTGAGCTACAGCGTCAGAACGGTATCCCCCAACATAGTCTGATTTGCAATGTTTCCACCCGTTGGAATTCCACCCTACATATGCTAGATCGAATATATGAACAGAGAAAAGCCATCAATGATTTCCTGATGATCCAAGCAGATAGGGGGACTCCCCTGTGTAACTATAATGTAAACCAGTGGCAGCTCATACGTGACACCTGCGGTTTGCTCAGGCCCTTTGAGGAAGCCACTTTATTTGTCAGTCGGCAGGATTATGCATAAGCAACGTGATTCCGCTGCTTCATGTAATACAACACATGTTGGAAACCATGGCTGGTCAGGGCACTGGAGATATGGCACATACATTTCACGGCCACATAAACCTCGTGGGAGCAGAGGAGGAGGAGCGCAGCAAAGCACAGTTTAGTTTTGGCAAAATGGGCGGTTTATCTAGTCATCTGACAGGAGAGGAGGAGCAGGAGCAAGAGGGTTGTGAGGAAGGCAAGACAGGTCCCAGACACACCGTGGCAGTATGCAGTGGAGATGGAGACAGGTAGTCCCTCCGAGTCACTTGCACAAATGGCATGATGCATGCTCATGTGCTTGTGTAGTGACCGCAGAATTGTCTCAATTTGTCAGCGGGATGACTTCTGGCTCTCCATCTTATTGGACCCTCGCTACTGGCACAAAATGGGGGCATTTTTTACACCCACTGAGAGGGAGGACAAACTGACCTACTACTAAGATATTCTACGTAGGTCTGACCCCGGGGGACCTCTGCGCTCACCTTCCACTGCCATGGCTGCTGAGGGGGGGGTGGCAGTAGCAGCTCCATCAGCAGCAGCCTCAGTCTTCAGTCGCTAATGAGTAGCTTTCTGCAACCACATAGTGAGACTACTCATGAGCAGCAGGAAGACCTGGAGCAGGGCCTGAACCAGCAGGTCGTGTCATACCTTGAAATGACCATGCCAACGCACCTTGAGGATCCGCTGGGCAGCCAAACTTGACTTGTGGCCGCAACTGGCAGCGTTTGCCCTGGGAAAGCTGTCCTGCCCGGCCAGTAGTTAAGGCAATATATGAGCTCCTAATACTGCTGCCAACTCCAGTGTGTTTTTCAGGCAATATATGGGCTCCCTATGCTGCTGCCAGATTCAGGGTGTGTTTTTCAGGTAATATATGAGCTCCTAATACTGCTGCCAACTCCAATGTGTTTTTCAGGCAATATATGGGCTCCCTATGCTGCTGCCAACTCCACTGTGTGTCTTTCAGGCAATATATGGGCTCCTAATGCTGCTGCCAAATCCAGGGTGTGTCTTTCAGGCAATATATGGGTTCCTTATGCTGCTGCCAACTCCAGAGTCTCTTTCAGGCAATATATGGTCTCCTAATGCTGCTGCCAACTCCAGGGTGTGTTTTTCAGGCAATATATGGGCTCCTAATGCTGCTGCCAAATCCTGGGTGTGTTTTTCAGGCGATAAATGTGTTCCCTATACTGCTGCCAAATTCAGGGTGTATTTTTCTGCCAATATATGGGCTCCCTATGCTGCTGCCAACTCCAGGGTGTGTTTTTCAGGCAATATATGGGCTCCCTAGGCTGCTTCGAACTCCACTGTGTCTTTCAGGTAATATATGTACTCCAAATGCTGCTGCCAACTCCAATGTGTTTTTCAGGCAATATATGGGCTCCCTATGCTGCTACCAAGTCCAGAGTGTGTCTTTCAGGCAATATATGGGCTGACCATGCTGATGCCACCTCAAGGCTCTCTATTTGTGTCACTCTGCGACAGCAAATCTAATAGCGACACCTCTGATCTGCATGTCATACTTCTTTACAATATTATTTCACTAACCCATCATGCATCCTATGCATGTTACAGTCAAGTTGTTCTGCAACCCTATGGAGGCTCTCAGAAGCCCAGAAATAGCCATTTTTAATAGCGATTCGGACTGAAACTAATTTTTCCGGAAAATTCGGCGAATCGGCCGAATCAAATTTTTCAAAAGTTCGCTCATCTCTACTCAGGATCTTGAAAGGCAAGTTTCCCGACCATTTTGGGGATTCGGGGGGGGGGTTTAGGTAGATGGGTATACTAAAACTGGTTGCAGAGGAGGGTGTTGTGGACACAGTGGTTCTGAGTACCACACATTTAACACTAAAAGATGATTGGGAGCCACATTCAGTACAAAAAGATCATAGGAGTTATATAGTCTTTAAAGAACAGGAAAAAGTTGCCAACCATTCCAAATACTCCATCCCCAAAAAGTACAAATGGCAAAATAGCACAGGCAGAGAAGCATGTCGGCTTACCACACAGGCTCCCAGCAGGCTTCCTCCTTGCATCCCTGGAACGTCTTATTTACAGGCAACAGCAGTGAGAACAGAGTATGGTACCATTTTGTATTAACCCCATGCAGGACACTGACAATGATCAGCTCTTGGGGCCCATGCACCTTCCACCCTCAACCTTGTGTTAAACATTCCAAAGGGTACTAGTCCAGACAGGCCACACAGAAGTCTATGAGCCACATGTGGCTCCTGAGCTACAGATTGAGAATCTCTGCTGTAAACCATCTGCTCAGATATGTACCTGTTAGCTTAATATTTGCATACAATACTAATTTTCTTTTTCACAGGCAACAAAGCACTAACAATATTGCCCATTTAACTTAATCGGCAGGTTTACAGCTCCGCACTACTGTGTGTGGGGTTGTTGCAAAAAGCAGCACTGTGATGGTCCGCACCTGCCATAGAAGTCTAGGTCAGCACATTGCAAAAAAATACAGTGTGTGCTTTACTCATGTTTGCACGGTGTTGCCCTTGGCAAATCCATGGCATACAAAACTGTGCTATGCCCGTGTTACACCCCTTCATCTTACTGTGTAGCAAACCAGGCTGTGTGAATTAGGCCTTGCATTATCATCAACAATTAATAAAGGGCAAACAGTGCTATTTATTTGCAAACTATGAAATCATAGGCACCAGCAGAAAACCTTGGATAAATCTGAACAAGCCATCCAGCATTTAATTGGCTTTTTTGTGGGAAGAAATAAAGACGAGACGTAAGAAACAAAAATGAAGCTGTCTATATATCAAGACGTCTTGCAATCCAAGTCAGCTTTCTGAAGAAGATTAAAATCATAAAAGCTAATGAAGATTACTCTGCAATACACATCTTGGTTACCAGTTGGGACTTGAAGTGACAACATCACAGAAACACCCTGCAGGCCTTTATTTAAATAGCTGCGCATAAAACAATGTCCTCTTGTCAGTCATCATCACTAATTCAGACGAAGACAAAATATAAATCTGTCCAAAGGCCATCATTGTACTTAACTTGGCACATCACTTGGAAAATTAGGAATGCAAGTTGATTACAAATCAGGCTTAACCCGTTTGGAGTTAAGGGGAAGCTGTACATTTTTGCAAAGTAATGATTTGCACTCCTTTCAGTAGGCTAGGGAGCCTTTTCCCCTCTAAAGTCTCGGTAAGATATTACGATTTTTGCTTATGGCAACCATGTCTAATGTGGATTGGTATTTTCATTATAACACACCCCACAGCACTTGCCGGTAACATCTCAGGTTTCTAAATTGGACAATAAATTTCTACACTTTCTGACACAATACCGTGTGCAACAGCTGACATTTTATTACTGAAGCTTAGCATTCCTCAGCATGTTTCTGGTCAAAGTCTATAAAGTCACCCAACAAAAGCACTTGCATAAAAAAAAAAAAAAAAATCAGTCATTCCGGGAAGCAGCGATGATCAAGCTTTATAAAATTCATAATCGTTACCAATTAGTTGCATCCAGTCCTACGATCTTTTTAGTTTGGCTTAATTTTGCTTCATTTTAGTTTTTGATTTCAAGACATAAGTTCAAGACATAATGTTTATCCAATTTCTGTAATTGTTGCAAGCATGACCCTGGGGGTAGTAACTGGAGTTCTGTTTTGTGAGTTCTGGGCCTTTAGGTATTCTGTGTGACGCTTGTGTGAGTAGTTTTATACTATTCTCACAGTACTATCCTCACTCAGAGTATATTGGAAGTCACAGGCTAATCTCTTCTACTTTCAGAGTCTGGTTCTATTAGTTTCTTTCTGGGACGTACACTCCCACACACTGATTAATTACACTGCCTGCAACCAGTGATCTCATTTATAGTCCATTTGCACAGCATTTAGGTGTCCCTTTCCCTTTAACCTGGCTGGTCCATATGCTATTCCAGAACCATCTCCCCTTTTGTGCTCTGCAGCCTGTCCATTCTGCTGTGGTTCAATAGAATTTATCTGGCCCAGACATCTGGTCCCCCCGATCACAGGTTTTCAACTCATTGTGGCTGACACGGGATGGGTGGCAGCTATTAGTCCCATTGGCAAGTGGTAGATGACCATATATGCCAGGGATCGAAAAATTAAGACCAGATAAGTTATCAAACTGGAGCAGGGCAGACCATATGCGGAGCAAAAACGTGGATTATGATTTTTTTTTGTTTATGGTCTGGACAGGGACATTAACTTATTGAACAGCTAGCGGTCAACTAACTGTTCTCAAAATATTAACAGGCTGTGATTAGTTATATTCCTAATATTTCACCTAGTCTAGGAGGGTAGCCCTAATTTATATTTCCGATGGATCCCACTATCCATGTGGTCTTTACACCGTAATCCTGTTTCTTGTTCTTCAATTACTCTCAGGTACATCCTCATGCTTCAGTTGTCGATTTGGGGCATGGAGCATTTACCGTGCTTTGGAGCATACAGCATCTACCTGGGCTAGTCCCCCACCCCTTTTGCTATCTGTCAAGAGTAGAGGTTTTTTTTTGGAGTAGTGAATGTTCATTTTCACGACTGTGGCGTCGTTAAGTCAAGTCCTGACTCCTCTATTTTATCAGTTCTGAGTTCTGCTTATTTGGAGTCCGTCAATTTGTTTTTTGCCCTCTAACACATCTACTCCATGGATTACAATGATGTTAGTGTGCCGAACCTGCCTTGGCACACACCCTCCATTGCATTGAATAGAGCAAGCATGTGGGGTGTAAACAAGGCTCAATAGACACCGCCATGAGAGGCCACCGTGCAGATGGACTCTCTGGATTCCAACCATAAGTAAGGTTGGCGGGGGCACCAGACCTCCAAAAGGATCGGAGGACAAAAGGGGAAAATATGCTTTTGCTTCTGCCTGGACAGTCCCTTTAAATTTCGGTACAGATCAGGCATTGTAACTAAGGGCATTAGGGTAGCATGAAGATACAGAGTATAAGGGGCAGGGACGATTGGATAAGGCTCTATCACCACTATAACACCCTGTAGCTGCTGCTTATCACTGATTTTTAATAAACAAAGGGTCTTCGTTTGAGATCATATATTTATGCTTAACATTTCCAAGCTTCCTATGAAATCAATTAAACAATATTAGAAGGAAATTTTCTTTTTCATGCTGGAGTCAGGGTTGAAACATTTGCAATGACTCCAGCTTAAACTAGCTCCCACTCAGACTCCACAACTCATTGCAACCCTTCAAGACATATATACTGAAGTGTTATGAGTTTGCTGTTTATGGTTATTTTTTAAAGAAAAGATCTTTCCAGGTCAATATATTACTGCATCAAAGTACACACTTCCCATTTATGATCGATTATTAGACAAATTAACAAGAAGAATTTATACTTGTCAGAGGATACAGTAAAAATATATAAAAGAAAAGGGATAAAGCAAACTGGAATCCAATTTTGTGTTTATAACTTATGAAAAATGGAACACCCTGGGAGAGAGGCTTGACGGCTGCACACTGGAGGCACTTTATCAGACAAACAGATTTTGCAAATTGTGACATAAATGGTTTGTTTTCTTATCAAAATGACAACTTAGGTCCAATTTTTCTTTTAAAGTCTTGAAAAAAATGCTAAAAATGACCTCTAAACAAAATTATTTTCCCACAGAATACTGTGGCCTGCAGTGAGTCAGGTTTTTAAATGTGATAAGTATTTAAAAACAACAATAGAATATAAAGAATGCATGCAAGCAAAGTGCACATGGCATGTTAAGGACGTGTAAGCTTTTTATTCTTCTTAGTAACAAGCAGGTACAAATTTATATTAAAATCAGACCTACACCCTCTCAGAAATGGTGTAGGGCCTTCAGCTTCTCGGTGCAGGCATGCGCCTTGGGGTGGATTCAGAGCCAGGTGTTAATTCTCACTGACATTCTCACATTGACTTTCATTGTCTTTGGGTGTAAATTTTCACCTCGCTCTGAATCAGCCCTAAGGTAGACAATGAAAGTCAATAGCAGTTTTCGCTCCTAAAAAAAAGGAGTGAGAATTCTCACCTGGCTCTGAATCGACCCCCCTATGTGCTCAATCAGGCTGGGGGTCCAGATACCACAACACACAAAGCTAAACCGCCATGTCCCAATGGAAAATGCTATATACCCACTATTCATGTGGTCCTTACACTATAATCCCGTTTTGTGTTCTTCAATTACTCTCAGATACATCCTCATGCTTGAGTTGTTGCTTTGGAGCATTGAGCATTCATCTAGGCTAGACCCCAACCCTTTTGACAAATAACTAGATGCTTAAAAAAGACTGTTGTCAATTTGTGACATAAGGCTCCCCCAGCTTACATAGCAGCTCTTCCATGCCTGCAGCCCAGGTATCTGAAGCTAGGTGGCACACATCAGTCTGTAGGTGGGCATGTGCAGTGTTCAATGCTGGAACAAGGCCATTATTCCCTGCGGGTGCCAGGCTAAGCTTCTTACATTTCATGCAACATTCAACCAGGGACTGCAGGAAAACCATCACTGCTACCGAGAATGGGAGCATCATATCCCTCTGGAAGCCCCGATCTGAGTTTTGCTTGTTACTACAAAGGATTAAAAAGTTTAGGCTTGCTTGCATGCATCGTTAGTTTTATTTATACTTTTGCATAATTGCCACCGGTGGTGTAACTAAATATGACAGAGACCTGGTATGAACATTAAATTGAACCCCATCATGACTCATATGGTAACCCTTCTCTTTTTAACACAATTCAATACAACTAGACAACTAAAGACTAACTAAAAGAAACAGCAGAACAAATGGTGATTTTCTTCTGTACATGATGCCATAAGGGTACAAATATGATAAATGAGGTGGAGGAGATGCAATGATTGGCCCCTCCAACCTTATGGGCCATGATATGGTTGCTACCTCTGTACCCTCTGTAACTTGATATAAAGGACTGATATTGACAGGGCCTTGAACCAGCAAGGTGCTATCTGCTTTTGCTCCAAGTCCGCTTATCTCCCCTTTGAGCCACATGCTATTGTGCTTGTCTGTCTGCTATGTTTGTGTGTGTTTTTTTCCCTCACCCTACCAGTTCACTGCCTGCAACTCTGTTCTCAACCGGTGTCTCTACCTAAAGGGTCTCAGCCTGCTACTTTTCCCACCTGTTCTCAGCCTGGCACTCCGCTATCCTGCCCCCAGCCTGTGTCTCTATTTACCAGTTCACAGCCTGCTACTCTGCTGACATTTTTCCATCCTGCTGCTCCACTCTTTTTCCCAACCTGTGTCTCTGCTTACAGGGTCTCCAGCGTTCTACTCTACTTAGCTGTTCAGTCTGGGACCCTACTTTGCTTAGGCCTGCCTTAGTTTCCTTAGTCCCCATAACAAATACAGGAATTCCCAAATAGGCCCTGAGCATCCAGCGTTATAATTCACCTAGGCATGAAACTTTAAAGCGTAGCAAAACCTTCAGGGGCTGGCCCTAGAATCTAAAAGGCTTCAGAGCCGACCACTTGCCTACCCTCAGGGCATCCTAAATTTATGTGAAACCCCCTGGATCACCCAAAAACGAACCTTCCCCCAGATTCCTATATCACTTTGATGGCCCTAGCTCACTATGAAGAGTGCTCATTTATGGAGCTCCCCAACATCAAAACAGCTAGTCAGTTGGGATGCCTTTTGAAATAAAATGCTTTTTAGAATGCTTTTTGCAAACAGAAGTTAAGGCAAAAGTGCACCGCAAGTTAAAAAAAAACAAAAAAAAAAACAAACATTCTCCATGGTAAGTCAGCAAGGAAAAGGGCCAAACTGTTAATCTCCACATGATCGTAAGTAACCAATAGGGTTTCTAAAAGGTCACGTTGCTGGCTGTTGCATCCTGCTACCACGTCAGGTTTATAGTCTTGCTTTTCTGACATTTCCTAGAGGTTGTAATTAGGGATTAGGGACTAAGAAGCTCTGAGGCATTTAGGCCCACTTTAATGGCTCTCACTCTGGATGGGCATCTAAGGGTCATTCTAAATCAAATTAACATCAGTGAAGAGCATACAAAGTAAAAAGGAAACCTGTATTCACTAATATACATTTAGTTTACTCTTCTTTTAAACTGCCTCAGGAGATGCTTGGACTGAATGTTCTGTATTTTACAATTTATTTGGATTTGGTATTTATTTGTCCTTGCAATAAAAGGTTAGATAACCTCACTGTTACTTATTTTGGGCTCATCTACAAATGAGAACAGATTTCAGGTCATGCCCCAGTTTAACCTGCAGCAACAATTACTCTCTGCCTTTTAGACAGGCTGGCTATTAATCATGCTTGCCTTTGGGATTTTTTTTAGCTTAAATATTCAGGTAATTGCTTCATAACTTAAAATAACAACAGTGACATTGATTACCTGCTACTAGCATTTAGAGAATCCAGTGTTATCTGAAAGACTGCTCTGTAAACCATACAACACAAGATTGCATGTCCTTTATGCTTTGTGTACATTACTTGATTGCATTCATATATGCCATTGTGGGACTAAATATCCCATGATTCATATTTGGAAGCTGCATATAAATTGGCTAAACTTTCCTTTATACAGTATATATGGAACTGGCCACATTACATAGGGGAAAAAAAAGTATGCAAAATGATAAAGAACTACCAATTTACTAAAGACAAAATCCAGGACCGGCTACAGGGTTTTTTGGAACCCTGGGCTCCTTGTGTCACATCACATGCTCGGCTCTCTAAAACCACCTGGGATCGCCAATATTCTCACCTCATATTAATGTGGGTTTTTGTTCTTACCCCCGGGGCATCCCGATTTGGGATGACCCACTATGTAAAACCCCCCAGTTTGCCTGTAACCTTACATGGCCAATGACCCAAACGGAGCATGTGCACAGCCCTAAAAGATTCCAGGGCTGGCCACTGGCCTTCCCCTGGGGTGTCCTGATTAGGAATGCCCTGCTGTGTGAAACCCCCTGGGTCACCTTTTCCCTGCTCCACAGGGCTCTCATCCAATCACAGCAATTTGTCTTTTTGTTTACAATGGGGAGCAGGAGCGGGCACAGCATCTGTAGGTGGTGTGTGTGCTTCCACCCTAGCCATTCAGAATGACTAGGACCAGAGCACATACACTGCTGGGGATTCAGGAGATGCAGCTGCTCTTGCTCCCCATTGAAATCAATCAGAGCCCTTGTCCAAGGGATGTTAACAAGGCAAAGGGCCCTGATTGGACAAGAGCATGTGCATGCACCATGGTGAGTTTTAATGGGCAAACTGGGGGGCTTCACACAGCAGAACCTTTCAGGATGCTCCGGGGGCATGGAACGAAGCCAGGAGTCAATCTGTTACACCTGTCTACTCTCCTGCAATTCCCCATTCCACACACACGTTAATCACAATATATATATTTTATGAATGCCAGACCAGCCTAACCTGAAGTCTACGAGATCGTGGGGCCCCTGGCACGAGACCGACCTTGCCGGGTGCAAGCGCCAGCCCTGCCAAAATCTACAAAACTATGCAGAGATGCATATGCTAATAAAATAAGCTCTATCATTCCATCTATCAGACTGCACATTCCAAAATAATATCTTCACCTCCGACGGTTAGCATACCACAAGGCTAAATTTTGGGTCCAATTTGGTTTGCAACACCACTTAACTTTTTGGCGCTCTTTCCTTCCAGCTCATGTAACATGCTGTCAAAAGGCCATCTCTTCATTCAGATCAACTGTCTTCCTCCCATTTTTGTCTCCAGGACTTGGCGCTATTCACCACACCACAACCTTTCAAAGCCTTCAAAAGTACCCTTTAAAAACTCATCTATTCAGAAGAGAATCATCTAGACTACGCAGTTCACTTGTTCCTATAGAGCACTTGTCACAATCATCCATAGTACATACTACCTGTGACTAACCACTTGTGTAAACTCCCCCATTCTTTAGATTATAAGCTCACAAGGTAGGGTCCTCATTCTTTATGTATCCTGTTATTAATGTCACGCCAATTACCATGTGTATTATAAGCATGCGATTCGTTTTGCTCAGTCTATCTCCTGTATAGCAAAAATCCTATTCTGTAAAGCACCAACTGTTAAAATAAGGTATCATTAATATTTAGGGATTTGTCTTGGTTATATTAGGGGTGTGCCTTATTACTGGGTTTTTGAAATAACAGGCCTAAAGTCCCAGACTACAGCATTGGGTAACTGTCTTTTTCAATCTAAAAAAAAAGGTCTCAGGTTCATGTTCCAGTTCTAAAGTCAGAAAAGCAGAGTTAATTATATTTTTTCAATTGCTGCCTGTGAATCTTTAATGAAAATTAAACCTGGTGGCCCAGTGGCTCTACATAGAAAATTCAACTTATTAGTCTCGATTCAGAGACACATTCGTCTGGACTTCCGTAGCGGTCTGTGAAAGTTTTAGTGGGCATTTGTAATTTTTTTGCTTTTTTTCGTTCATTTTTCATTTGTACGAACGTTTGGGAAAATGCGTATACGCGCTTTCGATGAACGAAAGCAAATCGGATCATTTGCGTTAGTTCGGATCATTTTCCAAACAAAATCTGATATTTTTCGTTCGTTCGGATAACTTACGTTGTTGGGATGGGCTTGCGTCTGATTCAGAGAGCCGATTTCCGACGGATCACCACCCTATAAAACCGTTTCATTTCCGATCCACTTATGGGACCTTTGGGGACTCCGATTGCTATTGTTGAACATGTTTTGCGACTATGTGGAGGAGTCTGTGCATCTTTAGCTCCAAGGCATTGCATGTATCAGCATGGCCGAGGCCATAAATTGTATAGCAATGCATACCTAATTCAATACATTTCATGTATGCCTTATAGAAGCATTTTAATGCTGACCTTAATTAGTCCTTAGCATGTAAACCTTTATTTTCCCACATATCCATATAATTGGTATATTTTTTTAGACTTATGTCCTTTGTGAATTATATTTGGATTGTTGAACTTGAATCTTAATTTGTTGTAGGAGTTCTTGTTTTAGTTGGTTACCTTTGCTTTGTGTAATTATTTTATATTTGGTTGCAGGAACCGCAAGATGTGCCACTCGCACAACATACAAGCAGTGTTTGGCCCAGCTATGCGATTCCTCAGTGTTCTTGCAGGGCATCCAGGGTCGTCCCATGATGCTTATATATTGCAGAGCTCCAGCTTATTTCATCAGTTTGAGTCAGGAGAATTATCTGGTGGATGGCTCCTGGGTAAGTTTGCTCACATTCCATCAACCCATTTTCACTGTATGGCAAGGAATATAGTTGATCACTCATGTCTTAACCTATGGCTGTTTTTAGCCCTTGATGACATGTTAAACAATATTGTAGCTTAGAATGTGTATTTTATGTTAGTATTTGTAAATTCTTTCAGGGGATTCTGGATATCCACTCCTGCCCTTGCTCCTGATGCCCGTTCTTTGCCTGCAGAATGCGGGCCAGGGGTTCTCTAATCGGGCACTATGCAAAACCCGGCCCATGGTGGCGAGGGCGAGTCCAGATTTGGGTGTTTGGACCATACGGGGGGGGGGGGGGGGCACTACAGTATGACCCCAACAAGGTTATACCAATATTTTAATTTACGTTTTTTAACAGGGACCACACGTGCCAGAGTGGCACAACTGAGTGTCAGGGTCCTTCAGTTGGTGGGCGAGATGCAGGAGCTGCGCCACTCGTTGGGGACCACAGATGAAGAATAATGTTCTGTGGCCTGCCATTGCTATGTATTTTGTTTTTTTATAGTTGTAAAAATTTGAAATTTTCAAAATTTAAGATTTTATATTTTATGATGGAATTTAAAAAAAAAGTTTAAGTGTCATTTTATTTACAAAATACATTAACACAAAACTAATGGGCCCAGAAATATTTAAAGATGAATATTCACATGACCGAGAAGTGATTTGGGTAAGTTTTAGGGGGCTAAAATGGAAGAAGAACCTAATCGTGAAGTGGTTTGGGTTAGCTTTAAGAGTCCAAAAGGGAAGATGGAGGATAGTGCTAAGTGATTTAGCTAAACATTGTAGTAGAAGTGAGGGTAGCAAATATGTAGGCGAGCACTTTAATGAGTTAAGTTTGTAGTGCACAGGCGCAAGATCGTAAGGATTTCTGTCTGGACGATTTTTCATTGAAAAAGGGAAACAGAATCTATCGGGAAACGTAAAGGATTCGTGGGAGGATACGATGGGAAAAGGGCAAAAACGAAAGCCTACGTTGTAACATGTGAAAATGAAACGGAAAAGTCACGCTGGAAAAATGACATCCTCGTATTCGTAATCTGCCGTACGAACGGACGGAAACTTTACAGAAGGATTGCGATGCATGCATAAAATCGCTCGCCCACTCATACAAGAGAGGAAACATTTCCAAAAAATATCAGATCGGTACTAAAACTAAAGTATTTTTTTTGTCTCTCTGAATCGAGCCTATTGTGCAGGCAATGGGACACATAAAATAGACTAAAAGTTCAAACTCCAATTCCAGTTCTGTCCTCGTCGTCAAGGGCAAAACACACATTTGGGTTGATTCAAAGAAACATGTAACAGCTTGGATTTGGGTCACGATCATCCTATTTTTCACGTCCGCTCGTGCGTTCGTATGAACTTGCGAGTGATTCAATAAGCAAATACGTTTCTATCCTAAAATATACGTCCGTTCGTATGGCAGTTCGGGAATCAGACCTATGTCAGTTTCCATCCTGAATTTTCCGTTTCATTTCTCAGGTTGCAACATTGGTTTTGCCCTTTTTCCTTTTTGGTCTGGACGTAAATCCTTCTGATCTTGCGGCTCCGCACTACAAACTTACCTCATTAAAGTGCATTCTAAATATTTGGTCTTTTATTTTTCTTTATTT
This sequence comes from Gastrophryne carolinensis, assembly GCA_027917425.1. NCBI lineage: Eukaryota > Metazoa > Chordata > Amphibia > Anura > Microhylidae > Gastrophryne > Gastrophryne carolinensis. The sequence goes on along the minus strand of CM051235.1, from coordinate 474,834,902 downwards.
CATTCATTTTTTAGTAACCAACCATTAATGAATGCATTTGCATAAGTAAATCTTACTTTGTTTAATTTTTACTTAACTTGCATTTCTTACTTGTGGATTTAATTTTAATATTTATGCTTCAAATGGTACAACTTTAAATTTTTAGTGTGGTTACCCACACCCTCTACATACAGATTGCTCACAAATATTAAAAAACACCCAGCAACTTCTGCATGTTATGAGCCTAGAAACAGCCAAGATGGCGGCTCAGGTATTATCGGGCAGCCTGCAAACAGAAAGGGCCTTGTGACTGTGTTGCTCTGGATTCTTTGATTTCTGACCTTTCCATGCCCCCAGCTCTGCTGTGTCTGTGCAAAATACAGCAGTAACCCACATCCTGCACTTTATCCCGCTCTCCTCTCCTCAGTAAGTGTGATGCATCTGACCAAAGATGTGCTTAAATAATTAAACAAAGCAAAGGTAACAACTACACCAATAAATGCAATCTAAAAATATTATTCTAGGACCTCAATTTTAAAATAAATAACAACGGACATAAGTTTCTTTAATTAACGCAAATATATTGCAAAATAAAGGTTTACATGCAAAGGACTAATTAAGGTCCACATTAAAATGCTTTTATAAGGCATACATGAATCAGGTATGCATTGCCATACAATTTATGGCCTCGGCCATGCTGATACATGCAGTTCATTGGAGCACAAGACGCGCAGACTCCTCCACATAGCCAAAAAACCTGTTCACGAACAGCAATCCGGCTGCTAAAAGGTGTCGGCTGTGGCTTTCTTTTAAAACGCGTTTAGAGGTTTCTCTGAATCACACCTAAACACATCCAATTAACCTAAGTTTTACGTTTTGATCGTAAGTTTTAGGATTTGATCCTAAGTTTTACGTTTTGATCCTAAAATTTAGGAACGAACTTCCGCTGATCGTAAGAGCATATACGCATTCGTACGTAGGCTCGTGCGAGTCGTAAATGGCCAAAAAAACAGGAAAAAATGACTAACACCCACCCAAACTTACGATTCTCGATACGAAATCAATTAACTTTTGCTCTTTGAATCGAGGGGATTGTCTAGGGCAGAACACAGGGTATACCGGGGGGCCCTTGCAAGAAAGGTTTAATGGGACTAAAATATTGACCAATACACTTTACCAAGTAATCAGACAGAACTGTATATATAATGAAAAAAGCCAGAGTCAGCTTTTTTCTTTTACCTACAATTTAAAACCTTTAGTCTAACAGGAAGTATGAACTGCATGCAAATGCAGGTTCACAAATTAAAAAAAAAAGTGCCTGTGCCATTTCATTAATAAAGTAAAACAATGTTATGCCTGGATTTTTATTTTTTCCCATGCTCTCCATTTTCTAATTCGTATAAACCTGCATGAACAGTGAGGAACATCAGCAGTCTGCATACAACAGCAGCTTAGTGTAATAGTTCAGTTATAAAAAGAAAAGACAGGAAGACAGTTCATGCTGCAGATAAAGTGCTCCCATGGAGAATAGTGGACCGGAAATTATCTGTAATGACAAACGTAATAAAGAACAGACAAAAGAATTTAAGAAGGAGAAAAGTGCTTGCAAAAGAGAACCAGTAAAATGTTCATTAGCAGGAAATTAACTGACGGGGAACACTTAGATTATGAACTTTCGTAAAACTGTAAATATAAATGCCAATTTAATGCCGGTATGATAATGTGAAATTTCTTCATAGTACATGTAGTAGATCTTTTGTCTTTAGAAGTAAAGACTTGTCTGGCATAAAGGCTAAAAAGTCACGTGTCACTTTAAGTCACCTATGAAAGAAAAAAAAGAAAAAAAGAAAAGAAAACAGCCTCCTATTTGGCTGTTCAGCCTAATGTATCTATTTTGGAATGACCTATACCAGTTCACAGCGCAGAAGGGTCTGGCAAGTCCACTTACCAGCAAGTGAGTAAGTTGCCATAACTCTCCGCCCCATTACTTGCATCCCCAAAGCCCAGGGAGATGCAGAAGAGCCCACAGGTCATGAAGGCTTCGCAGGTTAGTAGCCTTCAGGGTCGGGGTCAGCCGCTCAGCCTCCGCACACTGGTCTACCAGCTCCCATAGCTGGTGTCCGGGCTAAATGTACTTCGATAAGGGGGGCCCCACGCCATTCTTTAAAAATATTTTTTTAGGGTTTAACTTTTTTTTTTATAGACTGGTGTTCTCTCTCCTGGAAAGGGGGGCATGTCTTTATCTTTTAAGGGTTAAACACATAAAAATAAAAAAAACACTGGTTTCCTCCTTTTTTAAAAAAATAAAAAGGTTAAAATGGTTAAAAAGTGACTTGCCAGCCCCTCCTGCCCAGTGAACTGGTATAGGGGTCTCAAGCACCACTTACAAGTTCACAAAGCATTGGGTGTAATAAAACACAGACACAGTGAAAAAAAATAAATGATTTTTTTCCTCCCATACTTCCCTCCAATCCATCGCCGATCCCATTGTCCTGCACCATCTACCTCTGCTGTCCCTGACAGCCAGAGAGATCAGGGGAAGCCAGGCACGGGGCAAAGCTGCTTCTATCTACTTCTGATGACAGAAGAAATGGGCCCCTCCCCAGAGGTTAGAAGACCAGAAATACAGGGGTTTTACACAGTCGCATTTTGCCTATCACAGACCAAAATCCAGGATAGGCATATTCATGGACTTTGGTTCAGTATGTTGAATTCATGCAACCATGTGGTTCAAAAACTTAGTCAGCCTTCTCACTTAAACTCCACAGGAATGCCTTAAATAAGTAAGTAAACTCACCCACAAGACCCCCCCTCCCCCCCCGCCATATTGATTTGCTGAAAAGAGTACCATCCTTCACAAGGAAGAGCATTTGCTGACCATTTTAAGGGTTTTGTGGGGATGCCAGTTGTATCGTTTAGGTAAGCTTTAAAACGGTGACTGTTAGCAAACCTTACCAAATGCCTTTCATTGTGTTTAGATGTTACATGGGAGTTCAACATCCTTATAAAAAGTTTAATAGTTTCTGTTCTATTTATCCATTACTGGTAAAGCATAAATGAGACTCCTAAGTGGTTAGCTGTGACTGCTGGGGCAGTCCTGCAAGGCATTGGAACTTTGGCAATTTACACTGGCTGGAGGCAACAAAAACAGATCTGTAGGGTGTTAAAAAGTAACATATGAAAGCTAAGCCTGCCGAATTTAGTAAATAACCCTGTGGCAATATGTGCTGTAGATCAATGTTTTGGATGCATAGTGCAACCTCTCCAGATTAACCAGAATTGGAAAGGTTGCTAGTTAGACAAGGGGAAGTAAACTGTTACAGCAGGCAGTGGGGACAGATCCAAACTTGCAAAGTGTTACAGTGTATTATTAAAGTGGACCAAAACCCAGGATTTTGACTATCCTGGGTTTTAGTCTGTGCCCCCAGGGGAACCTTGCGTGGTGACCTACTGTGTGAAACCCCCCAGGTTGCTCACTCCAACTCCACTTTCCCTGGTCCTACGGCGCAATCACCTTGCTTGACTGCACTGACGCAAGCTCGCCTAGGCTTGTCTAAGGAGCCAAGGCTAGCCGAGCTGTGCTGAGCGTGCTGGTGGAAGCATCCCTTCCACCCTTTTGCAGGGAGAACGCCTGCTCCAGCCTTTAACAAATGCCTGGCACAGGCACGCGGCCTGCTAAAGGGATGACTGCGTCACTGGACCGGGGGAGAAGGTGAGGATGCCACAAGGGAAAGGAATCTAGTGGCCCTGGGTTTTGGTCCACTTTAAGGGGACCAGAAGAAGTAAAGCTTTATACACTCTTAATGCACATTGTTTTACATTCACCTCTTGCTCCAGAGAGGCCATCTTAGACAGAATGATCCAAAGACTATAACACCAGCCTATGCATTCAGGAGCACTTTATCCCTGGAGGGCCGCTTTATGCCCATCCTCAACTGTCCCAAAAATGGCCAGTAGTGAGTTTATGGGCATCGTGGGGTAGCCTTGAAGACTTACTAAAAATATTACAGGGCAAGAAGAAAGATGAGAAATGCAGACTAGCAAATGATCACGTTCAAGTGAATACAGAGCAGGGCAAAATCAAATGTCACATATACAGTATAAAGCAGTAGACCAAAAGGAAAGATCTTAGCTCCCAATATCTGTCCAAATTGCCAAGTCCCCATCAAGGCCTGGACAAGCTGCTGCAAACAAAAAAAGATGCAGCACACCCTCCTCCAATCTGATACATTGAAGAGGAAATTACACACAAAGCTGGAAGTCCCCTTTGTCCTAAGACAAATCAGCAGTGAATCCAGCAGCATGCCTAAACTCAACTCAAGGGACTAAGGGCAACCCACCCAAAACGAGCCTAAAAACTGTGCACTGCTTAAATGTGTCAATTAACAAACAATGAGTTTGGATGGGGTGACAAACTTTGCAGCCTCCACAGATTTTGGGGCCCAATAATAAAGATTTATTCAACTCTAATTAATGTGGATTTTTTTTTTTATATAACTTCGTATGTAAACAATTACTTAGCTGAGCCTTCTGTTACAAAATATGATGCATAAACTCAGTGCGGATTCACAAGAAAACAGATGGGATCGTGTGCATCATCTAAATGTGTGTAAATGTGTAATAAGGTTAGAATTTGTGCTTAGCAGGTTTTCAAGATGGCATACTTTCCAATACTTCCATGATTCAAATGGATAACAAATATAAAAATTTGTGTTGCCAGAAAATGTCATGTTGGAAAATATAACTTGCCAGAATGCATACTAATTAAAGCTCTCCCAGCCTCAAAAGTAAAATAAAGAGTATATAAAGCAATATATTTACATAGCATATGGGCCCTTCCTGTAATAAAAAGTCTTCATAAGGGTGCTTAACAATATCAATAAAGTTTTTCTCTGCCTTGTCATCCATATTATATAAATATTTTTGACTGCCAATCAGTTATGAATAGGGGTGGCCCATGAATGTATCCTACTTCCTGAAATTCTGGTCATACCAGTTATAAAAATGCATAATCTTTGCAGTTGCTTGTGGCATCACTACAAGTCCTGTGGCATCACTGTTAGGCCACATTAGACATTCGTCCTCCTGATAATCAGATTTAGCCAAGAGCTCCATGACAGCTTAACCTATTTTTTTTTTTGTTTTTGTTTTTCGGTTAAAAAATAAATGAATGCCAGGATTCTTCAGGGATCTAGGGATGTGGAAAAAAACTCTGGTAACTGTGCACAATATGAAATATTCCAGTAGGATATTCTATGCTAGAAAACATGTAGAAAATAGATGGCAACTTCAATAAAAAAAATTAAAAAAAATTCTTTAACTGTGCAAGGCTTTGGTCTGATTTAAGGAGGGCAACATAAGAAAACAGAAGCTTTGTTGTAATAAAGCTGCATATGCTAAAATATTCTTGTATTGCCATTGCAGGTGTTAAATGTTCTGTGTGTCTGTCCAAAATATGATGTATTTTCTGCAAGGCCATTTTTTTTCTATTAGATTCTATGTATCCCATGGCCGGTTTGCTTGTTTCATCAGTGTTTAATCTCTCTCTGCATTTTCTGCTTGTGTATTGTTGCTGGTCTGCCCCATAATTCAAGTCTGTGACCAGCATGGGACTGCTCAGGGCCAGTGCATCCTGCACTATCTGGGGCTGAAAAGCACTCTGGCATGGGGTCCACTGCATGGTACAGGACCTCCTGGGTATTTGGCAGTTTGCCATTCTAGTGGCACAGTCTGGTCTCTAGGTCTGCCTGTTCTCTCAGCCATGACTGTTAATAGCCAATCCTCCTGTTATGCCCAGCAATTCCACATGCCTGGGCATGATACATGTTCTGCACAATTGTGTGTTACAAAACCTCTGTGTGACCCATTTCAGAACTACTTTGTTTAAACATTTAGCCACACTGGTTAAGATTTGTAACCCCCTCTTTAAAAGAAAAAAATAACTCTTAGTTTCTTTTAAGACTGCAATTGTATGAAAAGTTGTCCAGCTTCTCCTGTTCTGACAGGTACTGTAAACCATTTCAAGAAAGACTTGCTCTGTATTAAAAAAATTGAACTGCAGATGAACCTTATAATCTTGTTAATAAATTACAATTGTGATGCCTAATAAGAGGTTAATAACATGGCTTGTCTTAAAGTAGCCCAAAACTGGACTAGATTCTAAAAGAAAAAAGTTCAGGGTAAATTCTTCCCTTAGGGGCATTCTTATTTGGGATGTCCCACAGTGGGAAACTCCCAAATCCCCTCAATCCCACAATTCATGCTCAGGCCTCTGGAGGCATGCCCACACTGCACATTTGCCACAATCTGCAGACTTAAGTGTCTGCTGGTAGAGCCAAATTGGGCAGAGGGGTTTGGGATACTGTAGGGTGCTGAGGAGTGAGGAAGCTTATCTTCAGCTTTGGAACAGAGGAGAGTTATAGAAAAACCAGGGGGTTTCACCACTATGGGACATCTCAATATAGGATGCCCCTAGGGAGATTTTGGCAAGGGGGCCAACTCATTTATATGAGTTTTGGTTCTCTTGGCATCAACGTATTCAACCTAAACTCTGCCGCTCACACACACAGCTGCATGTAACAAGACTCCAGAAGATCTTGGCTTTGACTGGTTAAGATGTGACAAGCCCCTAGGACTGCAAGAAATAAAAAATCTGAAACATGTCAGGGAAGGGACTAGCGAAAGGTCTTAAAAAACCTTCAGACTGAATGGGGGGTCCTAAGGCATTTACACTGTGAGACATCCCTGCATGGCCGGGACCACCGGGTTACCAGCAGTCTATTCTGTACATGCATCTGCTACACCCTGGTGATCTGTAGATTTGAGTCAAACCTCTACAATGGTAAGTCAAAAAAGAGGGCCTGCAAACTAACTACTTATTCTTTGTAGCAATAGATTTTATCTTTAAAGACCCATCATAATCAGAGTGTGTAGAAATCCCCATGAAGGACCCGACAGGCTGGTAAAATGGTCTGGAACCAGAGGGTGCATGGATATAATGGGAGGTATATCATAGCCTAGATCAGTGTTCCCAAATTCTCATCTCAAGAACTTCTGCCAACAGGCCATGTTTTATAGATCTCCACACAAATTAGACAAAGCTTGGACAAACCTATAAAGCCACTATCACCAAAACATGCCCCATTGGTGGCTCTTGAGGTTAGGGTTGGGGAGCACCAGCCTAGATTAAAGGAACGTACTTTCCAAGTGATTTGCTAAATGATCAAATGTCATCTTTCAGACTGGTATCCATTGAGATAATCTTCAAAATAACAGTGTCATTTTACATACACAGAAATTTTGACTATCCTGGGTGTTGGTCCACTTAGGTGGGGCACCCCGATCGGGGGGGCCCCGCTGTCTGAAACCCCCCCGATCGCCGCAAAAACTCACCTCTCCCCGCTCCCACGTGACCTCGTCCGGCCAATGACAGCGCTCAGAGCAGCTCTGGTATGCGCGTCCAAAGCCGATTGGACGCGCATACCAGAGCGCTGTCATTGGCTGCGTCTCTCGCTTCCCTCTAACAGGGAGCGCGCCTGTGCCGGCCATTCACAAAACGGCCGGCGCGGGAGCGCGCCCTGCTAGAGGGAAGCGAGAGACGCGGCCGCGTCTCGCGCATGCGCCGTTGGATCGCCGGTAAGGTGAGGATTGTGGGCCTCCTGGGGGGTTCCTCCCCGCGGGACATCCCGATTTCGGATGCCCCGCGGGGAGGGATCTGATCGGTCCAGGAATCTTATAGATTTCCGGGCCGATCCCCCCTGGGTGTTGGTCCACTTTAAAAAGCATCTCTAACTTTTTAAAACCTCTTGCCAGTGTAAATCATCCATCTGGGGAAAATCATCTGAACTTAATAAAAGTTGTTGATCATGCAGTGGTTTTATAGAGTCACCTCAGTTAAAATAACATCAGAACAATGCCAGTAACAATTTGTTGGTCAGAGAAGTATAGAAATAAACTTTAGAACTCATTTAGACTCAGGAGTTTGAAAAAAAAAAAAAAAAAACAAATACTTATAGAGTCCTAAATCGCTTCTATTTTTAGGATCGTGTTGCATCAGGTTTAGCATTTTCCAGTAGAAAATTTATATACTGTAACTTAAAGCGAGACAAGGGGATTGAAAAAATGGAATTGCTATTTTTATTATAATGTGCCCTTTTGGGGTTATGCAATAATCTTCACATCACTGACACTAATTATTTTGGCATATTATTGGAAGCAGAGATTGAAAAAAATAAAAGCTAAAATTCAAAAGCAAAGCAAGTTCTTGGAGGAGTCTTCCTTTCCTGCAAATTAGAGTGCTTTATTTACATGTAAATTAAAAGCTGGATGTCAGATCTGGGTCCTTTAGAACAAAATCTTAATAATTAACTGGCAAAACCGAACATGATCATTTCTGACACACCTACACTGGTAATTATTGCTTTCAGGCCATGCACTAATGAAATTAATGTATTCATTGCCCTAACACATTAACATAACTCATACACAGTGTCCCACATTTCAAGAACACTACAGGGGAAAAAAGCGCAGCTGTAAAATCCTTTTTTTAATATGGTAGGAAATGCACAGTCCTTATTGGAATAAAGAGATCAAATATGCTGAGCATTCACTGGAATTATTTGACAGTATGTTGACTAGCAACTATGACAATCAGTACTTTAGGTCTTTTTGAACAGAGTTCTTTGAGTCATAGAATATGTAACATCTGTACAACAGTTTTACTTGCCTGCTAATAAATTAAGTGTGGCTACCACATGTGCATACGCCCATTTTCTATACCCTGTTGGATGAAGCACTGCTTCAGGTGAGTTTCCATCTAATGCATGGCACACAGATGGCGTGAGGGGGTAGGTTAGGCAAGTTTAATGCCCCTGTGAACTAGGACCTGCATGAAGCAGCACCTCTCTCATTGATTGACAGGATTAAACATTACACGAGTCAATATGTTCTCCATGTGCTCAGGAGCTCGAGTTTTAAAGCCAGTAATGCCAAAATGGGACTGCTGCAGGACTAAGTGTGATTAATCCTTGTGGTAGACTATTTTTTTTTCTTCATCAGCTGGGAAAGTTTGCAAATTATGGTATATAATAAGTAACGTTCGATTCAGCACCCATTGTTGAGCACCAGACTTGTGCTGAAGGGCTGGTAGTGACAAGACCTGGAACCGCCAGTTCGGCCCTTGAGCCCTGGGATTTCCATCCCCTATGCTTGGTTTGCCAGATTGATTTGATTAAAAAAGTCAAATGGAAAAAAAAAAAAAAACGCATGGCCTCCCACTTCTGAACAACTTTGGAAATGGCTGGGTTAGATGTAACCTCCAGCTCACCCTACATTAAGCTTGGATTGAAGTTTAGTTCCCCACTCGATCCCACAGCCAAAAAACACAATTTCTGCCGCTGCAATGCTTTAGTCTAGCATTTCTCAATGTGCAGTACGAGTTCCTCTGGCACACTGAAGGCGTTCAGGAACACTGCTGCTGTCATAATGTTAGTTTCACCCAGGCTGGCACAAGGACTCAGCAAAATGCAAGGGATAGTAACAGGGGCCGTCTGGCAGCCCCTAGCAGCCAATAAGTACTGTGATTTCCTCTCCCAGCCAAACAGAGAAGGCAGGCAATAAGGTGAGGGCGGGCAAACAGATGAGACAGAATCACCAATGTGAGAGGAAGAGCAGAGGCTGGTGACACCATAAATAGAGCAACCGCTTACAGACAGGAAAGCAGCAGCCCATTGCTGGCATTTGTTTAACAGTGGAGAACACTTCTTATTGCACAGACAGGTAAACCTGCTCAAGTCCAGTAAAGGCTACACAAAGAAAAATGGACCTGAATCCTGGTTGTCAAACTGATAGCTTGTGGAAGATATACAGAGGAGTACTAGCCCAGGTTGTCAAATTGACATTCAGTGGTGCATCAATGTGGTGTCTGTTCTGCATTTGTAGTTTCCACAGGCTGCCAGTCTGAAAGCCTGGATTAAAGATGGACCAAAACTTGGGATTTTGACCTAATCGGGATTAGGAAGATCCCAAAGGGGGATGCCCCACTATGTGAAACTCCACAAAACTCACTTTTTATCAATCTCATCCCTGGTCTCCCTCCGGACGAGGCATGCGCTACCGCCACCAGCCTATATGACCTTCTGTGCGCTGGAGTGCAGGAGTGCACTTTAGATGTGAGATGCCGGGGACGCGTGCCATGCATGCGCTTGGTTGCTGGCGATGTAAGCATATCTCTGTTCCCAGAGGGTTTCATGCATCCCCATTTAGGGATGCATTGGGGGTAGGAAATCGACCCAGCATGCTGGCTACCCCATTCCCTCCCCCCCCAGTGCTCAGCCATTTTAGGTCATTAAAGTGGCCCAGTACCCATTTTGGCTTGCAAAGTGACAGGCATGGGGGGGGGGGGGGCATTAGAGACAATTTACAATAAAAAGAAATGCTATACTATACTAACCTTGTGTCCCACACAGATCATTCCTGGTCCGGGGAAGCAGCTCCTAACTCATGGCTGAATTCATGCCCCTCTCCATGTGGCCAGTCACGCGTCTTCCCGTTTCTCTGACTTGGAGATGCACTCCGCCGTCAGTCACTGAAAGCTGCCATACCCCCCTCCCATCACTGCAATGGAATTTGCAGTGAAAGGAGGGTGGCGTACAAGCTCGCAGTGACTGATGGTAGGGGGGGGGGTGTGTTTCCACGACTGCAGATGAGCCACTGTTAGTGGTGAAAGGACATAAGATAGGCCCTTCACCCCTCCCCCCCCCCCCCCATATTTGGCTCAGTCAAAGGTAGGCGAGCACTGCTTTCTGCTATAGAAGAAGAGGCACAGGCACAGCATGGAACTTACAACAGTAGCACCGTTGGATAAGTGAGGAGGGGGCAGATTTTCTTTCTTCCCACACTGAGTGTTATTTTTTCTGTGAAGCTGCCACTAGGGATGAGCGAATCGATCCGGACGAACCCGGATTCGATCCGAAATTCATGAAAATTTTGATTCGGATCGAATCCGAATTTCCCCGTGCTTCGATCGCTCGAAGTCTTTCTTTAACATCCATTCATTTACATTACACAGGCATTCTAAGATGGTGGACGGGACATGTCCAGACATCTACCCTGCTCCAGTGCATACTGGGGCAGTCACATGCAGTCTATCAGCAGCCAGCAAGCCCGGTAAAGTCACAGCGCTATTTAAGGCGGCGGACATCTTGCTTTTCTTCATTTCTCTATTGCATTCGTGAGAGACAGGACACTGCTGTATTCAGGGAGAGACAGTTAGAGAGCCAGGGACAGGCAGGAGACAGGCAGGAAGTCAGCGAGAAGCAGGGAAAGTTAGGAAAAATCGGAGGCAGTGAGAGGGAGATTTTTTTTTTTTTTTTCATCCAGCCTGCGCGTTACTGGCTGGCTGACTGGCTTTGTTAGCTGTTTCAGGCTGCTTATACACTTTTGATGTTGTGCATATATACTGAACTGATCTCAAGTTTGCTGTGGGAACATTACCATTTTGTAAGATCTCATTAGCCTCTGTATTTCCTCTAAGCTGCACACTTAATTTAAAGTAATTTGGCCTGTTGCAGCCTGCTTAGACACTTTTGCTGTGCATATATACTGATCTCAAGTCTGCTGTGGGGGTATCCCATTCTGTAACATACCATACCCCTATTGATCTTCACTAAGCTGCACACTTAAAGTAATTTGGCCTGTTGCAGCCTGCTTAGACACTTTTACTGTGCATATATACGGATCTCAAGTCTGCTGTGGGGGTATCCCATTCTGTAATATACCATACCCCTATTGATCTTCACTAAGCTGCACACTTAAAGTAATTTGGCCTGTTGCAGCCTGCTTAGACACTTTTACTGTGCATATATACGGATCTCAAGTCTGCTGTGGGGGTATCCCATTCTGTAATATACCATACCCCTATTGATCTTCACTAAGCTGCACACTTATTTAAAGTAATTTGGCCTGTTGCAGCCTGCTTAGACACTTTTACTGTGCATATATACTGATCTCAGGTCTGCTGTGGGGGTATCCCATTCTGTAACATACCATACCCCTCTTGATCTTCAGCTGCACACTTATTTAAAGTAATCTGGCCTGATGGAGCCTGCTTATCCACTGTTGCTGTGCATATATACTGTTCTAAAGCCTGCTTGGGGGTATCCCATTCTGTAACATAACCTACCTCTCTTATTTACCCTAAGCAGCTCTCTTATTTAAACTTAGCAGGCCTCATTATATTCGGTTTCATATACAGTGGGGTATCACAATTTGTAAGATAACCTACCCCAACCATGTAAACTAAAGAGGCCTGTTGCAGCCTGAGTTTCTCTGCTTGCGTATGGTCTGCATTACAATCTGTCTCTTTCAATGACACTGCTGCCTGGGGTATCCCAATTTGTAATATAACCTACCACAACCATTTAAACTAAAGGTTACATCCTTCCAGAAGGAAAACTTAGGCCGAACACTATTTTTGTTGGGGGCATTGACCTTTGGATTGATCGGCATGACAGTAAAGATTTTTTCCCAAGGCACATGCTATTTTAACCCTATCTGTTATACAACATAAGCGTTGATCAGCATCACCTGCTTTATTAAGCTACTTCAGTTTGCACTTGTTTTTGACTTCTTTCAATAAACCAGGCCGCAGGGCACCCCAAAGCTGCACCTTGCACCCTGTTATACAACATAAGCGTTGATCAGCATCAGCTGCTTTATTAAGCTACTTCAGTTTGCACTTGGAGAGCTCTGGGGTGTAAATGATTCACGTTAATTGCAGTGCACTTGAGGATTTTTCAAGGGAAATTGACTGTGACATACGACCCAATCTGTATATTTACCTGCTCCTAATAGGACATTTATATATAGTACCATCTTTTGTTTTGGCTTGTGTTCATGAGTCAGGGTAAGGTATGGAATGTTTAAGGATCCACTGTATGGTCTAATATCCCGGCATACTGAGTCCTGTCTCTTATTGGGGGGAAAAAGCTATATTACAATTCACTAGCTAATCTGAGGGGCAATAGCTTATATTGTGAGGTAAATTTGCCATTTTGATTCATTATATAGAGCAGCCCAGTTGCCATCTAAATCAACTACTGTCCGGCCAGTACAGCTTTTCCAGGGCAAACTCTGCTAGTTGCGGACACAAGTCAAGTTTGGCTTCCCAGCAAATCCAGTGGATCCTGAAGGTGTGTTGGCATGGTCATGTCAAGGTATGACATGACCTGCTGTTTGAGGTCCAGGTCTTCCTGCTGCTCATGAGTAGACTCACTATGCGGGTGTAGAAAGCTACTCACTAGCGACTGAAGACTGAGGCTGCTGCTGATGGAGCTGCTGCTGCTGCTCCTTCCACCCCCCCCAGCAGCCATGGCAGTGGAAGGTGATCGCAGAGGTCCCCCCCGAGTCAGACCTGCGGGAGTATGGGCCATGGCGCAGATAGACATCGCCCAACTGACTACGTGGGATGTCTCTGTAGTAGGTCAGTTTGTCCTCCCTCTCAGTGGGCGTAAAAAATGCCCCCATTTTGTGCCGGAAGCGAGGGTCCAATAAGTTGGAGAGCCAGAAGTCTTCCCGCTGACAAATGGAGACAATTCTGCGCTCACTAGTACGCAAGCATGTGAGCATGCATCGTGCCATTTGTGCAAGTGACTCGGAGGGACTACCTGTCTCCATCTCCACTGTAAACTACCACGGTGTGTCTGGGTCCTCTGTCTCGCCTTCCTCACAACCCTCTAGCTCCTGTGGCTGCTCCTGCTCCTCCTCTCCTGCCAGATGACTAGATAAAATGGTCATTTTGTGAAACCTAAACTGTGGTTTGCTGTGCCCCACCCCCTCCTCCTCCTCCACTTCAGCCCCCACAGGCTTCATGTGGCTGTGAAATGTATGTGCCATGTCTCCAGTGCCCTGACCAGCCATGGTTTCCAACATGTGTTGTAGTACATGAAGCAGTGTTCATCTCATAGTCCTGGCAACTGACTAATAAAGTAGCTTCCTCAAAGGGCCTGAGCAAATGGCCGGTGTCACGTATGAGCTGCCAGTGGTTTACATTGAATTTACACAGGGGTGTCCCCCTATCCGTTTGGATCATCCAGAAATCAGTGATGGCTTTTCTCTGTTCCTATAGTGGATCCTGCATATGGAGGGTGGAATTCCAACGGGTGGAAACATCGCAAATCAGACTATGTTGGGGTACACCGTTCTGACGCTGAAGCTCAGTAAGGTTGTGCTTGGTGGTGTAGGAGTGCCAGAAGTGCATGCTAACTTTCTTTCCTGTTGTTCGGATGTCTTTCAGATTGTCACGCTCCGGGTACTACAGCAACCCACTTGGATAACTCCAGCCCTCCCAGTAAGACCTCAACCCCCAATCTCCGCAGCCAGCTTCACCTTTAGGAGCCCCCGCTTGCCGGGACGCAGAGAACGCCTGCCCGGGATCGGTTGCCCCCAGGACTTCAATGGCTCAAAGATTGGAGTCTTACTGTTCAGAGGCCTGGAGAACCCGCGGCTGGAAGTGGCGCCGAGCAGCCCTATAGCTGAGCGTGTAACGGAAGTCCAACAGGCTAGGGGTCAGAAACAGAAGTTCCTGAGATGGCAGCGGTACAAAGGATTGGACAAGACGTGGTCGAGGATCAAGCAGAGGTCGGCAACAGGAGATCAGATCGGGGGGTGGTCAAAACAGGCGAAGGTCGGCAACAGGAGATCAAATCAGCGGTGGTCAAAACAGGCGAAGGTCGGCAACGGGAGATCAAAATATTCTTTAGAGACAAGCAACTAAAACTGGGTACAAGGCACTATCACAGGCAATTCCCAACTGAGGGGGAATTGCTTATATAGGGAAAGACAGAGAGGAAGGTGAGGGTGATTGGTGCACTATGATGACAGGTCTGATTGGGAGAGCCTGAGTGTAATTAACATTTATAGGGCTCATTGGCCCAGACAAGGGGGGAGGCGTAAGCCTCATGAAACCTAGGGCTCATTGGCCCTTTAATCTGAACCAGGGGGCGTGCCAGTGCCCCCTGGCTAATCTACAGCCTCCGGCGGGCGCGCTGAGCACAGCGCCGCCGGAGGGAAAACAGACCTCGGGCACGCGCGCGCGCCCGGGAACAGATGACGCGCGCGCGAGGGGGGAGAGAGGCCGTGCTCGGCGCCGCCCGAGCAGACGCCGCACGGCGCGGCCGCCGGGCCGGAGCTGCTGGGGCCGGCCGGCCGCCAACGCTGGACCGGGGCCCAGGTAAGTGCCGATTGCTGACACAGATGGGGGCAAGACTTCAGAAAACGCTTGACAACTAGACTGAACACGTGTGCCATGTCAGGACGCATGACTCTGGCTTCCTTGTCGCAGCGCAAACAAGATGTTCTTCCAAGTGTCAGTCACCATGGGTCCTAATTTGCAGTTTTCGTGGATTAAGCAATGATTTCATGGATTGAGTCCTCATTTTTAGTAGTTCCTCCCATGTGTGACTCTGTTGGTCAAGGAAAACCATGTGAAGAACAGCGTGAAACCACAATCACCAAGGGGGCCTAAAAGGATATATATTGTCCACCATGAGTCCATAGTTACAGCTCCAGACGTAGACAACACTGTGCACTTTGGTACACACTGACAGGCTAAAGGACTGGCCCACCTTCTGTTCAACAACATTTTACAGGGCAGGTACTGCCATCTTCGCAAAGCAATGATACCATGGGACTCTCCACCTCGGCTCGGCACAAGCCATCAGTTCTCTGAAAGGTCCCCCACTGGGTAATGCAGCAGGCTGGACTTACGGTGACGTTGTCTGAGAGGAGAAATCCCTCAGACATCAAGATTAAAAATTCCAAGAATTAATTATTCAGAGGCAATGATACCTAGTTGTTTCTGATTTAATTACAAGGTGGAAACACACCCTCAAACAAAACTTCACTTTGGCAATACTATTGCATTTGTCTATTCATAATTTTATGTATATATACTAACTAACCTAATTTTTCTCCACAGGATTGTGGATGCTGCATGAAAAACTGCCACATCGCTGAGTAGCTGATTTTTCCTACCAACAGTCCTCAATAATTCACTGCTGCTGCTGCTGCTGCCGCCGCCACCGCCGCAGACTCCAGGGACCCTCTTCCACTACCTCCGCTTGCAACACCTCCTCCCACGACACTCTCCTCATCACTAATTGCCCGGCTAGTGGAAGAAGAGGCGAGTGTCTCCTCCACTTCTTGGCTGGGCAGTAGTTGCTGAATTTTATGATCATCAGATCTTCATCAATGGATAGTGGAGCTGAACCCAAAGCATAACAACAGACAGTTGACTGGGGGTGTCAGATGCCACTTGTGATGCAGTGGACTGCTTTTGCAGCACTTCCAGACAAAGTTGCTTCATTGGCTGACACAATGACTGGTAAAGCTGTGGAACATATGGTTGAAAAGCAAGAATAACCATTTGTTTTTATATGAAAAAGACCCTGGTTTATACATACATTTTTTTTTTCCAGAGACTGCCCTGCGTGGAAATGAATGGCGCATGGATCAGCCAAGCTTTCCTCCCAACAATGCCTCATGTATTCCAGTAGATTGATGACGGGGCCAGACCAACACTAAAGAAATATGGATCGTGCAAAACAGATTTAAGGCGCTGCTCTCCAGTTACAGACATTCCTCCGCATCGGACCACAAGTAAGTATTGATAAAAAATCCTTTACGTTACTCTTACTTTTTATTAATATTCTTCGGATAAGACGGATCAGACATCCAGATTAAAAATTCCAAGAATTTTTAAGGGCTAATTAGTCAGAGGCAATGATACCTTGTTGTTTCTGATTTAATTAAAAGGTGGAAACACACCCTCAAACAAAACTTCACTTTGGCAATACTTTTGCATTTGTTTATTCATAATTTTATGTAGATATTACTAACTAAGCTACTTTTTCTCCACAGGATTCTCCACAGGGTGTGATTTATCCAATTTTTGGGCTCCAGCAGCCAACTGCAGTGTCTCTTTCAAGCTATGTTTGGGCTCCTGCAGCTGCTGCTGCTGCTGCTTGCAACTCCAGGGTGTGATTCATCCAATTTTTGGGCTCCTGCTGCCAACTCTAGTGTGTCTTTCAAGCTATGTTTGGGCTGCTGCTGCTTGCAACTCCAGGGTGTGATTCATCCAATTTTTGGGCTCCTGCTGCCAACTCCAGTGTGTCTTTCAAGCTATGTTTGGGCTCCTGCTGCTGCTGCTGCTTGCAACTCCAGGGTGTGATTCATCCAATTTTGGGCTCCTGCTGCCAACTCCAGTGTCTCTTTCAGCCAATGTTTGGGCTGCTGCTGCTGCTTACAACTCCAGGGTGTGATTCATCCAATCTTTGGGCTCCTGCAGCCAACTCCAGTTTCTCTTTCAAGCTATGTTTGGGCTCCTGCTGCTGCTGCTTGCAACTCCAGGGTGTGATTCATCCAATTTTTGGGCCCCTGAAGCTAACCCCAGTGTCTCTTTAAAGTAATGTTTGGGCTCCTGCTGCTGCTTGCCACTCCAGGGTGTGATTCATCCAATTTTTGGGCTCCTGCTGCCAACTCCAGTGTCTCTTTAAAGCAATGTTTGTGCTCCTGCTTGCAACTCCAGGGTGTGATTCATCCAATTTTTGGGCTCCTGAAGCCAACTCCAGTGTCTCTTTAAAGCAATGTTTGTGCTCCTGCTGCTGCTTGCAACTCCAGGGTGTGATTCATCCAATTTTTGGGCTCCTGCAGCCAACTCCAGTGTCTCTTTAAAGCAATGTTTGTGCTCCTGCTGCTGCTTGCAACTCCAGGGTGTAATTCATCCAATTTTTGGGCTCCTGCAGCCAACTCCAGTGTCTCTTTCAGCCAATGTTTGGGCTGCTGCTGCTTGCAACTCCAGGGTGTGATTCATCCAATCTTTGGGCTCCTACAGCCAACTGCAGTGTCTCTTTCAAGCTATGTTTGGGCTCCTGCTGCTGCTTGCAACTCCAGGGTTTGATTCATCCAAATTTTGGCCTCCTGCAGCCAACTCCAGTGTCTCTTTAAAGCAATGTTTGGGCTCCTGCCCCTAATAGTGATGCCACTTCAACTCTCTGCAATTGTGCCGCTCTGCGATTCTATTAGCGATGCCTCTGATCTGCATGTGATATTTATTTACAGTATTATTTCAGTAACCCAGCATGCATCCTATGCGTGTTACAGCAAGGCAGAATGGTTTACAACCCAATTGAGGCTCTAGGAGGCTCAGAAATAGCCGTTTTTAATAGCAATTCGTCGCGAATAAATTCGGACCGAAACGATTTTTGTCGGAAAATCAGCCGAATCGAATTTTTCAAAAGTTCGCTCATCTCTAGCTGCCACCCATGCCCCGTGGTTCACAACAGTATTGTCATTGCATGCATGTAAACAGCCTGTGACCACAAAATACCATTTTGTGAGTACTCACCTGAAAAATGGATATTGTTGGTGTGCCACACACCCCGCTTCACTTCTTAAATATTCATCACTTTATGGGTTAATCCACCGCAGGCGACGTAGTGCAGAGAGGAGTCTTGTAACGAGCCCCCTTCCGGCCTATATATACCTGGTACCTCCCTTCAATCACCAGTATATTCAAAAAGCAGTAAAACAAGGTACCAGTATTCCACCAGTAACCTCCAAAATCAATTTTGATATAAATAAAAAAGGGCTTCACCATATAAATGCTTCGGTAATGCCGAAAAGGGCGGGTGTGAAGCGGGGTGTGTGGCACACCAACAATATCCATTTTTCAGGTGAGTACTCACAAAATGGTATTATTCTTGGTGTGCCACACACCCCGCCTCACTTCTTAAATATTCATCACTTCATGGGACAACCAAAAGCAGTGTCCACAAGGGAAGGGCTTCTCAAGGCCAGGTGAAGCATAACTTAAATGACTGCAGTCTGCAGAACTTTGCGGCCAAAAACAGCATCCGCTGAGGCCCGCACATCAACTTTGTAAAACTTAGAAAAAGTGTGAACAGAAGACCAGGTGGCGGCCTTACAAACCTGTTCAACAGAAGCTTGGTGCTGAAAAGCCCAAGACGCCCCAACAGCGCGAGTGGAATGAGCAGTAATACGAAAAGGGGGAACTTTTCCCTTAGCAGAATAGGCCGCAGTAACGGCCTGACGTATCCACTTGCTAATGGCAGATTTGGCTGGTGCCAAACCCTTCTTAGGCCCATGGAGCACAACAAAAAAGGAATCCGTCCTACGGAAAGGAGACGTGATAATCAAGTAGTACTTAACACAGCGTACAACATCCAAACAATGCAAAACCCTCTCTTTGTCATTCTTAGGATTAGGACACAAGGAGGGAAGAACAATATCTTGGTTCAAATGAAAAGCAGAAACAACCTTAGAAAGAAAGTCTGGCTTGAACCGAAAGACCACTTTATCCCGATGCCTCTCGAAGTAGGGCGCCTGGATAGTTAAGGCCGCCAATTCTGAGACACGCCGGACAGAAGTGATCGCTACCAAGAAGACAATCTTCTGAGTCAGGGTAGAAAAAGCAATATCTTGCAAAGGCTCAAAAGGAGGAGCCTGAAGAGCCGAAAGAACCAAATTCAAATCCCAAACAGGGAGTAATGGTTTCCTGGGAGGCCGCACATGCGTAACCCCCTGGAAAAAAGTTTTAACTAAAGGTTTAAGCGCAACACGCTTCTGAAAAAAGACAGATAAGGCAGAGACCTGCCCTTTCAATGTACTTAGCTGGAGACCAGAGTCCAGCCCTGATTGTAAAAACTCCAGAATCCTGGGGACCGAAAGGACCCTACAAGGAAAAGATCTTATCTCACACCAAGTGATATAGGCTTTCCAAGTCCTATAGTAGGTGACGGAAGAAGACTTCTTCCGGGCACTGATCAGAGTCTTAATGACTGAATCAGAAAGACCCTCCTCCTTCAGGATGGAGGTTTCAGCCGCCAGGCCATCAAACCCAGCGCTGGTAAATTGAGGTAACACAATTGACCCTGAGTGAGCAGATCGGGCCGAAGAGGCAGAATGAACTGGTCCACTGCCAGCCAAACGATGTCTGCGAACCTTAATCGCTTTGGCCACCTTGGGGCCATGAGAACGGCGTACACCCTTTCCAGAGCCAACTTCTGAAGAATTCTGCCCAGCAAGGGCCACGGAGGAAACAGGTATAGACATCCCAGAGCTCCTCAGTTCAGGGACCTGACGTCCACTGTCAGAGCCAGAGGATCCCGGGAGAGAGACACGAAGCTCGGGAGCCTGAGATAGAGATGAGGGGCCCACAGGTCCACCTCCGGAGTCTCCCATTGGAGACACAATAAGAGAACCACCCGAGGATGGAGAGCTTATTCTTCCAGACGGGGAGAGCACTTGCTCAACCGGTCCGCTACCTGTTCCATCACCTCTGGAATGTAAACCGCCGAGAGACAGGGAACATGGAACACTGCCCATGTCTGGATCAGGGACATTTCTCTGATGGGTAAGTGGGGCCTCCACTGCCCCTGAAGACGCAGCTCCTTCCAGAATCTGTCCCATCCCGACAGACCGGTGTCTGTGGTGACACCTCTCCAAGGGAGGGTCAGGAAAGACCTGCCCTAAACAAGATTGGTCGAGACCAATCACCACAGGAGGAACTGCCGTACACGGGAGGACAATTGGAAGGACTGATCCAACAACAGAGGTTGCTGGACCCAACACGCTAGCAGAAATAGCTGAAGTGTTCTTGTGCGAATTTGGGCAAAAGAAAGACACACAGCGTCTTGATGAGAGTTCAGGCCGGGATGAACCGACCCCTGAATGGACCGCGAGGGAGGGTGAGACTCGAATTCCAGGTTGTGACCTGTCGACACTACCTCCTGGATCCATCTGCCTAGAACCACATGGTTCCAATGGTAGAAGTGTCGCAATAGTCCCCCCACCCGCACGGGTGAGGGCAGCCCCTCATTGCTGAGTGGGCTTATCAGCAGGCTTGGGCTTGGTGCCCCAGGACTGAGTGGGCCGGCCACGGCCCCTCCCCCGAGTCCAACCTGCGCCACTGGTAGCGGGAAAGGACGTACCTTTTCCCGCTCCGAACCTTTGAAAGGAAGGCCTACCGGAACTTGTCCCCCTGAAGGGACCACAAGGCCTTTTGCGTTGTGGCATCTTACCATCTTTTGCGACTGAATCAATTTTCTCCCCAAACAGACGCAACCCCAAAAAGGGGAGGGCTGTGAGTACCTTTTTGGAAGCCGTGTCTGCTGACCACTGACGCAGCCATACTGACCTGCGAATAGCCACCAGCATAGCTGCCGCCTTGCTACTCATAGTCAGCACATCGTCCTGAGCGGCCAGGACATAAGCCACAAAAGATTCACACTGCTTAAGTGCAGTGAACTGTTTGCAAGCGGGATCAAGATCCTCATATAGCCCCTGAATTAGGGACTTAATTGCCAATAGAAGAAGGGCTGAAGCACATACCGGGCGCAATGCTGACCCGGAATAGATAAAACCATGTCGAGCGTATTGGTCAATCCTGCGATCTTCCCCATCTTTGGGGACAGTGGTCTCAGCAGATTGTACCATAGCCGAACTGGAGAGTCCTAGTACAGGGGTATCGACGTCCGGAGGGACAGACCACAGCCTCACCAATTCTGGTGGAAAAGGATAACGCTTTTCCCAACTGGACAAGGAATTCCAGATAACCATGTGGGATGTTCCCATTCCTTAAGAACCACCCTCTCAAAGTGGTGCTGTCTGGGAAAGACCAAACTCGGCTGAGGCTCTTTAAATAACTGACCCTTTGGCGGGGCGGCTGCCTCAGGCGTATCTAAACTCAAAATATTAAACATTTGAGCCAGAATGGAGGGGGTGTCAAAAACAACCCCCTCTGACCAATCGCCGATCTCATCAGCCACATGCTGACCTGTCGGCTCATCTGACTCCGACGGGAGTTCATCCTCATCAGGGGATCCATCGGACCATTCCACAGGTTCACAAAACTGGTCCTGTGGAGCCGAAGGTACCGGAGTCAGGTGCCTTCGTTTTGTAGCGGTTTTAAACGCTGCTTTAACGGGCATCATTTTCCGGGGGCAGGGCTGTGCTGCTGCCTCGGAATGTGAATCCCCACTTTTGACAGTGTCATGCGGGGTCCGGAATAGGGATGGAGAGGTAGGAGATGATGAAGGATGCGATGGCACCGCAGCCGAAGCAACGGACTGGCGCGCAATAGTCTTTTTTGCACAAGGGATGCAAATAAAGATATCATCAGCTGGGAGTGGAACCCCACAACCTACGCACCCCCCAGCCTCCATATGGTGATTTATGGTATTCGCAATAATGGGACTTTTAAGGCATAAGCCGACCCGGGATGCCCCCTTTATTTTAGTAATGTCCCGGAAGGGAGGATTTATATAAATTTTTTTTTTTTTTTTTTTTTTTAAGTTTAGGTCCCCTTTAATAGAAACTATATATATATATATACTTAGATATAGTCTATGTATATAAACATTCAAATCAATCCCAATAATTAGCCAGGCACATAGAGCCGGAGGGCTAGCATAAGCAGGGATCCCAGGATCTGCAAGGCAAGAAAACAACCATCAGATCCTTCACATGTGTATAACATATAAGTATGGCACCAAGTGCCCTTAAATGACGCCCCCTTGATAATAGTGATTTCTCACTGTATTATTAAACAATATCTCCCATTTAACGGCCCCAACGGGAGGGGCCGCTTACCTGTACCGCAATCAGCCGGTAAGCCTGCAGCCAGCAGCCATGAGCCGGCAGAAGACAAAGTGCGGCCGTGCGCCCACGTGCCTTCCTGTTTTGAAGGAAGCTGGGACGCTGGGCCCGCCGCTGATGCCGCATGACGTCGGCGCCGCGTCAGCGGGCCCGCCCCCCCCTACGCTGATCAGCTGGAACACTTTACAGCTGATCCAGCACGCGCGTCCAGGCAGCGGAGGGGGGAGGGTAAAAACCGCATGTGCTGACAAAGCTCAATGAATGCCAGGCGAGGAGAGGGCAGAGGGGAGAGGGGGGAGAGGGGAGAGGGGGGAGAGGGGAGAGGGGGGAGGGGGGAGAGGGGGGAGGGGGTAGGGGGCCACAAGCAACCAACTGCCAGAGAGGTGGCCAGCCCATACCCAGCGCAAGCTGCCCTAAAGCAGACCCAAAATATACACATGCTACAGTGAATGTATAAACATGACATATATGTTAACATGCAGTGATACAGTGAAACACACATACTAAAGCACACCCTCACCACCCCCCCAACAGGAGAGAAAGGGGCTACGGGGACCCTCGGGACAGGGGCATCCCATTTCCGGATCACCATGCCGGTTCGCCGCATTGCCCCACGCATGAGGTCGAGCGGTAGGAGATAAGCTCCTAGGCACTTAAAGTGCCATCTACCATTTGCCCGGAGAGCAGCCAAGGCTGGGAGGCTTGCTATTTCACCATAAAGGTATACAAACTCAAACCGGGCAGAAATAGACCAAAAGGGGGGTGGCGGGGTAAGAATACCCCGGCCTACCTGTAAGCAGGAGACTTCCAACTTCTGACTTGTCAGCAAGCAGAGAGAAAAAATACTGGTGATTGAAGGGAGGTACCAGGTATATATAGGCCGGAAGGGGGCTCGTTACAAGACTTCCTCTCTGCACTACGTCACCTGCGGTGGATTAACCCATGAAGTGATGAATATTTAAGAAGTGAGGCGGGGTGTGTGGCACACCAAGAATAAGGTAATTTAGCTTTTAATATCTGTATTTAGATTAGTTCAATTGTCAAATGCCAAATAGTATTCCTTTAAAACTGCTTCAAGGCATAAGATCTACGCATTTGTTGATTTATACAGGATTCCCTTCTTGGCTGGAACTTCTCGTTGATATGGGGTACTTGGCCTAAAAAGGTTGAGAACCACTTCTTTAGCCTCAAGATCTGTGAAAAGCCTGCTAAATGCCTAGGTCATGGGGATCTGCCAATAGCAATACTGCTTTAACCACTCAATACATGACTACGTCTTAAATTTTGCTCAACTGCTGCCTCAATGCAATTTTTTTTCCTAAATATTACTTTAGAACATGAAATCATTTCATAGAAAATAACCTCTATATTTACCATGCAATCATATTATCTATTTTACACTAATACAGCTCTTAAATATGCCTATGTGCACAATTCTTAAATATGAACAGACACAAAAATACAGTGTAGGGTACATAAGCTTAGGACTGACCCACCAACATCTTTCTCTGAACTTGAAGTAGGAGGGGTCCTCAAAACATAGATGGCACTCAAGAAAAAGTACAAGGGGTAATATTCAGGTGTGCAAGTGGACTCTTCTAATTGACCAACCAAGGGAACCTTGTTAAGGAGTAGTTGAGGATTGGTATGCAATTAAAATATTGGCCAGATTACAATTCCTAATTTTATTAAGTGTCTACAGCAAGGACTAAATTCAGCAAAAAGAAAAACACTTTTATATTTGTTTGAATTGAAACTTCTACCAGTTGAAATACATTTGTTCTTATTGCATATGTGCAGTTAAGATTTCCTGTACAATGTCTAAGCTATTAGCTCAGCGCCACTCCTTACAGATCTGTCTGCCAAGTATCTTATTTATGACCTCCATCAACCCATCAGTATTGCTTAGTTAGACAATTAAAAAGACTTTATATCCATCCATGAATTCTCATAACAATGCAATGAACAAATAATTGCCAAGTATATCATTTATGGTAAATGTAGGAATATATACTCCCTTTGGCTGCACTGAAGTCATGTGACAAAAAACGTTGGTGCCCAAAAGTTACAGTTTGCAGCCTTGCCGCTAAATGCGGATATAGAAAAAAAAGACATGGCTCATTATCCACTACCCTGTTAAGGCATAATTTATTAGGTTCATATCAAAAGAAGAAGAATTGAACAGAAAAAAAAAACAATATCAGTTTGCTCTGTCTGGTGTTGGCATAAAAAATACTAAAAAGTTACGGTAATTCTGCACGTCTTTTACACTGATAAAGAAAAAATGCTGGCAATTGCTAACCTGTCTTTTAGCGACATTCCCATAAGGGAATGTGCTGAGATTTTTTTACACCTGCTTGGGGCAGCTATAAAAAATGTTCAAAAGAGTAGTAAAAACTATAGTCAACCCATTGCTGAATCACACTCATTTTTTTAACAATTGTAGATTTCAGTTGTACTTTTTTTTACATTAGACAAATTGTTTTCATTTTTTGAGAATAGACGAGTAAAATAAATTAATGTAGAAAATGAAGAATGTTTTTTTCTTTGTTGAATTACAAGCATTTGAAAAAGCTAAAAAAAAAGGTGTAGTATTTTTCTTAGGTTGCATGGGAAGGTAAACCCAAATAGAGGTTGCTTGTTAATGGAACAGGGAATATCCCTGCTCAACCAGTAGCAACGAATCATACTTTGCTCGCAGGTATAGTGGAAACTGATGGGGGGGGGGTTACACTCTTGGATTGTCAGAGTGAAACTGGGCCAGAGATGGGCTGGGCAATTGTAGGTAACTTGGTTGTTGCTGTAGGCAACAGGGTCAAACCATTTTCAAAAGTGTTGTCGTATAGCTACCAGAATGACAATGTGTTGGTTTCCAAGGGCAACGGATATACCCAGTTTAAGAAAGCCGTGGTGGTGCCAACAGTGTTATGGAAATTTAGGTCATTAAGTGTAATGTACTTTTAGGAGGCATCCAGGTGACTCATATCCACTCAGCCCAAGAGCAGGATAGATTCTCTAGGAGTAGTTAAGGTGAATTGTTTATATGTAAAGTATGTTGTAAGAACAACAGACGTATGAGGCGAAAATAGGAAAAATGTCCCTAGAATGAGAGCCAATCTACAGGACAAGGTAGTTCTCAGTCACTATCCAATAAAAAAAAATGGGAAGAACAATCAGGAGTGTCCCAGCCCTATAGGGGATGGTCTTACTGGGGTTACCCCAACAAAAAAGGCTCTCAAATTTTTTTGGCCCAGGTTTGTGTAAAAGGGTCCTGCTTCAACCCCAAACAATGTCTGTTCTCCCCAGAACCTGTGAACGTGCAAACAAGTGCACAGGAGATATGTAGAAATGTGACTGATAAAAAGGTTAAAAGGTTAAACTCACTGAACCAGGCCAGGGAGCGCAAGAAGGGAAGGAGCATCCTGTCCCAAGGTGCTGATGAGCCACAGGCTGCTTGCTGAATATTGATGGTCGGGCTGAGGAGAGCCCTTAGCCAGGTAGGTGTGTGGGCAACAGTGTGCAGACAGCACCGGAGCATTGTAGAGCACTACATCAAGCAGTGTGAGGTGAAGGCGGCACCAGAGAGCACTTAGGCAAGCCATGTGGGCTACAGGGTGCAGATGGCACCAGGAACAGGCTAGAGGCTGTTTCTAAACCAAGCGAGACGGACGTCAGGACTGAAGCACCTTTATATGTACTGTGAGTAGGCCTCTGTGGCTAGATGCTGTAAAAGTTTGCTGTAAAGAACTGTGTTTCCCTATGTGCTGAAGAACGCTTGCTTAAGTTGGACATTGTGGATTTGAAATTAAACCATTTTGAGTTCATTACCCCAGTGGTTCCCAACCCTGTCCTCAAGGCACACCAACATGTCATGTTTTTTGGATCTCCAAATAGCCAGCTCTATTGCTCTGCAGCTGCACTAATTACTCCACCTGTGCATCTTTGTGGAGATCTGCAAAACCTGGCCTGTTGGTGTGCCTTGAGGACAGGGTTGGGAACCACTGCATTACCCCTTTGTATGTCTATGTGTGTGCCCAAGAAGAAAGCTTACAAGACATATACATGTTTAGTCATCCTGGCAATGTATTAGATGTATGACAAATGGTACATCATTTAATTCATTCCTACTGGTTGTTGTTTAGGATGAAGTCAATATTATTTGATTGTGTACAAGAATAGCAGTATTATGGTTTTATACCTCATATAGTACTAACTGCCAGTGATCTCAGCCTGGAGGCCATGGGAAATCCCCTTTGGTTCTCTTCTATTAATAGAACATCTCCCTCCTAATGATCTTCTATGGGCCAACCTCTATAAATAAAAACTAAAATCTAAAAGGCTAGCATAACTAGAAGGGGACCCTCGATTTTGGCCTGACTTCTCAGACATCAAATACAAATTTTACAGACCATGGAATTGCAACTAGATATTACATTTTACAATCTTCTAGACCATTAAATCTTTGGCAAGCTATGAGCTTCCCATGCTCCAGGTCTAATCTCACAGATTAACAGTTTGGTCTCCTGATTAAATTCTGAAATATGGGATATGTGGCATTTCATGAGCCAGTTGTACTTTGTTTAAGCAACAGAGACCAAGATGGTGCCTGGTATGGCAGCCACAACACAAAGGCAATTGCTAATTTTTAGTTAATTTTTAGTTTATTTACATTGTAACTTTAGTTCTAACACAAGGAGTTCCTGCTGCAGACACAGACAGAATGCCTGCTTCCCTCAACTCCCCCTGGAAGCAGGCTGAACAGTTGTGCCCCCGGGACACATCATACCGAAGACCCGCTAACAGCAGCCTCCTCTGGAAACAACCAGCTCGATATTCCAGGACGCAACACCTGAATAAGTAGCAAGCAAGCTACACCAGGTGCCTGGCCAGCTCTGTACTTGAAAAGCTGTGCCGCTGATCTCTGTGATCCCTTCTGAAGCCCACCATTTAATCATCAGGGTGTCCTTGATGCCCCTTCTGATCACCATGGAGTCCTCAGGTTGGTGTCACCACACATACCAGCACTCCCATGACCCACCCAGCGGCCATTGTTCTCTTTACCCTCCAATTGGCCAACTGTGTGCCCACGTGCCGTCCTGACGGTTCTCATGTACTGCTCATCAGCCAATCCGGCTGCCCTTCCGTACCAACTTCCTCATTGATCATCGTGCACCACTTGTCAGCCCCCTGCACAATCGGTGTAGTCCCAGGGACTGTAGGATGGACCTGTAAAACAGAAGTGTCAGCTTGCAGTAGTCACAGTGGCAGCTCGGCCTAATGTCTGCCAATTAGGAGGAGGAAGGGTGTCTGAGGAACGTCAGAATGATGTGGCTGGCAATAGTCTGTTGAGGCCGAGAAGGTGACTAACCCTACACCTATTGTGTGGAAGGGCAGCCGGAGTGGCTGATGAGCAGTACATGAGAACCGTCGGGGCGGCGTGTGGGCACACGGTAGGCCGATTGGAGGGGCAAGAGAACAATGGCCGCTGGGTGGGTCGTGGGAGAGCTAGTATGTGTGGTGAAACCAACCTGATACCATCCAGAAAGAGACAAGCTAGGATCACACAAAAGAGGAGCTTCTGCAATGGGAAAACTACCAAGAACCTTCATATACTAGCCTGCAACTCCATCTTCACAGTCTGGTAAACAAGGTTAAAGCATTTTAGACCATGAACAGTTTTTAAACCAGAACAGTTTCTTCCCATGTGCTATACAGCCACTTAACAGCTACGGTATGTCAAATCTCGCACATTCACAGCCAATGTACTTAAACAATTAAGCTGTATCATATATACATACAGAATAAGCGTCAAATTATTAAATTATTAATAGTTACCTTTCTTACTGTATCTATGCAAACCCCATTCATTCCCCCCTCCCCTTTTTGTGAAAATACCAGCAGCTTCCAATGTTTCCTTGTAAGTAGTGTACTTACAACTGATTACAGATTAAAATCTGAAATATGGGAAATATATGGCATGTCATGAGTCATTTGTACTATATTCATGCATACAGCTTTTACCATAAGTATTTGTGCTTACAATGTTATAACCAACTAGAAATATATATTATATATATATATATAACAGCTTTGCCACTCATTTCACTAACCTAGCCTGTGCATGTGGCTGGAGCACGGGGGAAGGCGGAGCTCCATATTGAGAATTTCTAGCTTATTCTAGAATAATACTGATCTGCTTTTTGGCCCCTGACCCCTCTCAACTAATAAATGCGACTCCGCACAGCCCACGCGGTTTTCGAAAGCAGTGTCCTGTGAAGATGATATGTACAGTAGGGATAGGAAGAAGCCCAAAGGTATATCCAGAAGAAGGATATAATGTAACTTATAAAGATCTTACCTCTCCCGATGTTCTAATGACACTTACCATCCTGAACCTGGCTCAGGGCAGAGGCAAACCAATTATTAAACCATGGTAAGGGTGAGGGGCTTATTCTGTTGACAACTGTTCACTTCCGTGTGGTTAAAAAGCACTACTACCATCAGGGACCATACTCATTAGAACCAGAAGTGACAGCAGACTTATGCCTGAAGAAGCTTGCTCTTGTTCATCCAATTGAAAGACACCGCTTGCCAGTGTTTTATCTGTTATTTATCACAAATAACAACTTTGAACTTTATCACCCCCCTATACAACTCCTTGTCAAACCACCCATCACCAGCATTACCAAATCACTTGCCCAACTGAATGTGGCAGGTAGGGACATAACCAAACAGCCAATGTGTCACATAAGTTGGTGCTCCATGCAGGCTGCACAGTGCAAATTGTGGAATGAGAAAGTATTTTTCTTTTTAAACACATGATAACCACTGAAACCTAGCTTTTACCCCTTAGTACACCCCTAAAATTGCCTAATATAAGTTATGTTTTCATGTCACAAGACTGAAACCAGCTCAGACAAAATGTAGTCAAGCTAAAATAAAAATTCTGAAGTCCATGTTCCCTGCACTTTAAAGCTACAGTAAATAACAATGTTCACTTACCTTTGCTGTACACACACTGCATCGCTGTCTTTCCTCATTACCAGAACCCTGTTAAAAGAAAAAATCTATTTTAAAATAGAATTAAAATGATATTAACTACAGAGAAGAATACAAAACTGTTCATTTTTCCTTCTGGCTGGGTAGAAGGCACATCTAGCCAGCTAAATAATGAGAAATGAATGTTTTATTATTTCAAAATCTGGTTCCCATTTGGCAGTTGGCACCCCCTGCCTTTTTGTTTGCATTTTCTAAAAAATGGTCTTTAAAGTACTTCTTGAGTCAACAGGGTTACACATATAGCATATTACTGACCAGAATGGACAAAAGTTTCCCGGGCATGACCCAACAGTCACTCTTAATGGTATTTTGTTTGTACTTGTTCATTTAAAAAACATAATAAGCGTTAAGGTATTGGTTTCAGAAAAAAAATGATTCTACATTTTCTGTTTATATTAGGTATGATTAGTTTGAACTTTCCAGATTTTCACAAAATTAATTTAGAAGAAAATTGCATATATTTTTGCCAGTGAATATTTTCTTTATTTTAGCAGAGCAGATGCAAAGCATGACTCAGAATTAGCCAGACAGAATTGGCAAATTCTGAAGATCATAGCAGATTGCTCAGTGCTTGGGAAGAATTTCTCAACTACAGTACTCAAGAACACCAACAAGTAATGATGAACTATTATCTGTTACTACTTTTGGAAATGGCAACACTGCATTTGTATAGCCGAAGTAGAGAGATAAGTTATAGTAGGCTAGTTCATTGATCCAAAGCTTTAGGGTACCTAACCTACACATCATGTATTTTCAAGCTCAAAAGCACTGAATGGTGCAGTTTCTATAGCTTTGCAGCATCAAAGGAAATACGTGCAATTACCAAGTGATTTCAAGGTCAAAGTACAAATAATGAAATTAAGATTCTTTGTGATAGGATAGGATGCTATGCGATGTGAGAGTAGCTTGTTTATACCCAAGGCCACATGTAAGTGGTTCCTACTAAAGGTGCTCCTGGTTCATTTATCTAAATGTGGCAAATTTAAAACCCATTAGAAGAACACAGGGCCTAATATGGCTAATTTCCTTTCCAAAAGGATATATATGTCTAGCTGAAAGCTTCACACAAGCACAAATACTTAGTGGGCCCATGATCTGAAGGAATACCAGTCAGATGAATGTTTATTTAAAAAGAGCAACTATGTAAGACTAAGGAGTTACCAATGAAGCCAAGCACCGAATATGCCCAGCTCTGTGAAACCCTCCCGGCATCCTCTTGTAAACAGTCAGCACAGGCAGGCATCAGCTAGGGGGAAGCACCCAGCACTCCCTTCACTTAGGAATAGATTGTCGGATGAGACTGTCATAAGGGAAGAATAGTGTTTTACACACAGGGACATGAAATTGTATTCATCTTAGTCAGCCATTCAAATAGTGAATAGTTAGGAAAAAACAGGAAGTATGGACAAATATCACAAGCATTGGATGGGCAATAAAAACATATTGGCGGGAATAGAAATAAATTGATTGGCTAGATAGAATAGATGAGATCATCTGACTGCATGGTACTCATGGTTTAGAAGTTCTGCAGCCATGACTAAGAGTGGAAACAAATTCCCTTTAATTTTAGTATCACCAGCTAGGAAGACAATGAAAGGCATTTGCACTTTTTACTTCAATGTAAAAAAAGAGTAAAAAAGTTTTAGTTTTCTTAGAAGTACTGTAAATATGCCATTACCCTTTAAGGTCTTCCTAGCTGGTGATCAGCAACAGTGAAATTCACATGCTTTTTTCTCCTAAAGTGAATTTTTTTTTTAGTTCGAAGATTTTTTTTTTTCTTACTGAATCAAAGCCTATTTATTTATATAAGGCTAGAGATATTTAAAAAAATAAAATACAAAAAAGAATAATACCAAATAAATAAATAGGAAAGAACTCTTGTAATAGCCATTGTATATAACGGTCAAAGGCTTCCTTCTCCTTTGTGCTAAAGCAGGGTGGGGTTGTACATGATAAACACTTACCTGGCAGTACTCCTGCGCCAATTGTCGGGCGATATTATTTACTTGGCTGGCGTATAACGGTAGGAGAGGCAGCTATGTACATTTTTCATATATAGCTTACCCCCTGCTAGCGGTCAAAAAAAAGGCCTAACCTGACCCCTCGATCAATCTGGCCTGGTTTCATCCAGGGGGAACCCAGATTCCCCTCTCTCCCCCACTTTTGCCATCATTTTCCACTGGCCGCTCTGTCCTTTTGGGGGCGGAGCGGATGACATCATCCTGCTCCTGGCCTGATAGTTTCAGATGCTGGAGAGAGGGGTGGTGGGGAAGGGAAATTGGCGATGGGACACAGGACACATCAGAAGTGAGACCACTATACCAGCTAACAAGGCTTAGGGGGCTGGCAATTCACCTGCAGCTAGCGGGTGACTTGCCATTAACCCCCTGGTTATGCCTCACACCATTTTTTTAACCCTTAAAAAAATACCCAAAAGTATGCCCCCCCATGTCATTTTTTAATTAATTATGTTCCATCACTCAGCAGGTATTTCAAAAGCAGCAATAGAGCAGAAACCAGAGCCAAAACCAGAATGATCGCATGGGACAGTGTTTGGGGGGGATGGATCCATCGGAGGCAAGTATTAAAAATATGTTTTTCTAATGTGTACTTTTTTACATCTTACCCTTTGTGAACCGATAAGGGATCCATGAGACCCCTATACCAGTCCAAAATGCTTGGGGGCTGGCTAGTTACCTACAGCAAGCGGTTGACTTGCCATTAAAACCCCAGCCCCCTCCCCCCCCATTTACCTGCCTCTACAAAGCCCGGGGGGAAAGAAGAGCCCATTGCCCTTATTGGCTACGAGGGCTTGTAGCTCAGGGCCGATGCCAACAAAGCCGGCCTTTCTGCCCTGGTCTACAAGCCCCCATAACTGGTGACTGTGCTGGTTATGCTGGAAGGGGGGGACCCCACACCATTTACATTTTTTTATTTTTTTAAATGTCAGAACCCACCCCCGGGGAGGGGGTCCCACACTTTATAAAAGTAACACTTTATAATATTTACATAAAATACAGCTACTATCCAAGCTATGAAGTGCTCTTTTCAATTTGGGTGGGTTCCTGGGCAGGAATGGGAGGCTACTGATACTTATGTGGTATTGTTGTAATCACATGGTTTCACATGGTTTTCTTGAAAAATAAACACGACAAAATAAATGCATTGAATTATTAGTATTTTCAGAGCAAAATGGTGATCAAATGACCTGTCAGAGGGTGACATGTCAAGTGGACTGGCAGTTAAAGGGGTTAAAAGTAGCTATACATGTTGGGTATTGTTCTGCTGGGGGACCTTGCTTTTTCAGATTTATATTTTTTCTTGTTCGCAGACGTTTTAGGGAAACAAGCCTGGTAAAGCTAGGAAGCTTGATTTGTGTACTTCCAGAGAATATGTAGTTTGGGGGAGGAGTGGTATTTCAAATGTAAAGGGTTGCTTTTCTTGAAAAAAAAAAAAAGTTACACATAGCAGCAAAGCAGGAAGGGGTGTCTGCCAATACATATATGGTACCAGTTTAAGTGGGAGAAATGGGGCTCTTACCTTTTCTCAATAAAATCATATTGCTTGTAAGTTTTTATTACAAAATAAACTACAAATTGTAAAAAATAGAATTTGGGGGTTTTTGTGTGCAAATTTCACCACAAAATATCGAGGATACACGAGGCCAAACAAGACATTTTCAGTTAAAGCCAAGACGCTGCTGAAAAGTACAATATATCATTTTCCTGGTAAATCCCTTCAAAAATCACAGCTGAACATGTATAGAGCCAATTATAGTCTAGCAACAGAGGGTGACAAAATATCAAGGTAGACTGGCAGTTAAAGGGTTAACTGATTTTTGCAGGAATTTCCAGGATTTTTCTCAGCAGGGTTTAGGCTTTAACATGAAATGTCTTACTTGTACTTTCTGGTGTTTATTTTTATATTGTTGAGTTGAAAGGAGGATTTTTTGTAAATTGTCTTGTTTATTTTAAATAAAACATTTACTTTATAGAAGAAAACCATATTGCATGTGAAAGCCCCATTTCTCCCAATTACAACTGTATCACAAATGTATGTATGTATCAGTGACCACGCAAATGTGGCTGCTGTCACTATGGGAATGTTGATGGGCTAGTATTCAGTCCAATATTCTGGTTTAGAAGGGCAATTCAAGTGAATGAATGAGCATCACAATTGGGATGTTTAGTTTAGATGCACCTCTCCTCTTACTCCGCTGTCAGATCATCCACCAGCTGACAATATTTGAAAGAATTCGGTTTAATCTTCTAACTTATCCTACAAAGCCCCCTCCAGCATTTCATCGTTAGTCCAAAGATGCCAGCCCAGACATTTTGTCCACAACCTCCTCTTGTACTCAACCCTAATCACTTCCTAACACACTAGTCTTCAGGACTTCACACAAGCCATTCCACTCTGGAATGCTCTCCCCCATACCACTGGCCAATCTCCAGCTGTTCAAAATGTCCTTCTAGACCAACAACGGCATATGAGATTAATTACTCTGAACACCAGATAGACACAAACAAGGCTAAGTGAAAGTGTGTTTTAAGCGAGAGCAAATCTAATATAATATATGGTGAAGGTTTATATTACATTTTGTTTAAGCATGGAGTAAATCAGACACTCTATAAACTAAACAGAATACAAGAGAGAAAAGGCTCGGTTTTCAAGTTCATACATACAAATTTGAATTTTTCCAATTTAGGCAAATTGCAATATGACCAATCCCTTGTGCATTTCAAGAATACTTGCCCAGAAATGTTATTGAATTTAGGCACTAGTTACATACGCAATATGTGGTTCAAATAAAAGTTCAGAGAGGACAAAATGGGCCTGGATCAACCTGGCTCTACCTTTTGTTGAAGTTTTTATTGCAGTTTACAAGCTGGTATTTAAACATCATCATACCAGAGGGTTCAAAAGTATATAGTACAACAGTATATAAATCAGATTACAATCCTGCATTTTGGCAAGGTGAACAGGTACTTCCTAAAGGTTGTAGAGTTGAAATGATCCCCTTTGTCGTGCTGTTATCTTGATGAGTTTCGCCAGAGGCACAGAGACGCTTACTGTTGGGCACTTTGCAAGAATAGGCATTTACAATAGTACAAGAGTGATGTAATCAAGACAAGTGGTATAACCATACAATTAATGTTTTTTCTTACATGCAGAGGGTGTCATGGCGGTCAGTAGCTTTAAACCGGTAATTATTATTGCCATGTTGTGTACTATCTAATGAATATTATGATGGCTGGGTACTATGGTGGATGAGCTAGGGGCAGTATTAGCGATCGTTCTGTCCAGGTATTCGAGAGGTGGGGTTACCTCGGTTTTTTAGTTGCAGGAAGTTCCATAAGGTATGGGGATTTTTCTTCACATCCTGATCTGGTCTATATTTCCAGCCTATTTAGGGGATATGCTTCACAGTCATCCTATAAGATGAACATCAATGGAGGGAAAATTTCAGTGCGGGCGAACGTTAAAAAAAAAAAAATAAAAAAAATAAAAAAAAAAACCCTAATATTAAAAGTCACTCCAGCACCACAGCTGGACAATGGAGGAGTGGGAGGACAGGCAGCGATAGTCCCCACTCTGGACACCACCGCTGCACCGCTTCTGCATCTGCCATGCTCACCCCACATAAACACTAGGGTCTGTGCAGCAGGAGGCGGTGGCTTGGGACGGAGGGGGAAGGCCTCGCTGCCCATGGGGACGGAGGGGGGAAGGCCTCGCTGCCCATGGGACAGAGGGGGAAGGCCTCGCTGCCCATGGGACAGAGGGGGGAAGGCCATCGCTGCCCATGGGGACAGAGGGGGAAGGCCTCGCTGCCCATGGGACAGAGGGGGAAGGCCTCGCTGCCCATGGGACAGAGGGGGAAGGCCTCGCTGCCCATGGGACAGAGGGGGAAGGCCTCGCTGCCCATGGGACAGAGGGGGGAAGGCCTCGCTGCCCATGGGACAGAGGGGGAAGGCCTCGCTGCCCCATGGGACAGAGGGGGGAAGGCCTCGCTGCCCATGGGACAGAGGGGGGAAGGCCTCGCTGCCCATGGGACAGAGGGGGGAAGGCCTCGCTGCCCATGGGGACAGAGGGGGAAGGCCTCGCTGCCCATGGGACAGAGGGGGAAGGCCTCGCTGCCCATGGGGACAGAGGGGGAAGGCCTCGCTGCCCATGGGACAGAGGGGGAAGGCCTCGCTGCCCATGGGACAGAGGGGGAAGGGCCTCGCTGCCCATGGGACAGAGGGGGGAAGGCCTCGCTGCCATGGGACAGAGGGGGAAGGCCTCGCTGCCCATGGGACAGAGGGGGAAGGCCTCGCTGCCCATGGGACAGAGGGGGAAGGCCTCGCTGCCCATGGGACAGAAGGGGGAAGGCCTCGCTGCCCATGGGACAGAGGGGGGAAGGCCTCGCTGCCCATGGGACAGAGGGGGAAGGCCTCGCTGCCCCATGGGACAGAGGGGGGAAGGCCTCGCTGCCCATGGGACAGAGAGGGGAAGGCCTCGCTGCCCATGGGACAGAGGGGGAAGGCCTCGCTGCCCATGGGACAGAGGGGGAAGGCCTCGCTGCCCATGGGACAGAGGGGGAAGGCCTCGCTGCCCATGGGACAGAGGGGGAAGGCCTCGCTGCCCATGGGACAGAGGGGGAAGGCCTCGCTGCCCATGGGACAGAGGGGGAAGGGCCTCGCTGCCCATGGGACAGAGGGGGAAGGCCCTCGCTGCCCATTGGGACAGAGGGGGAAGGCCTCGCTGCCCATGGGACAGAGGGGGAAGGCCTCGCTGCCCCATGGGACAGAGGGGGAAGGCCTCGCTGCCCATGGGACAGAGGGGGAAGGCCTCGCTGCCCATGGGACAGAGGGGGAAGGCCTCGCTGCCCATGGGACAGAGGGGGAAGGCCTCGCTGCCCATGGGACAGAGGGGGAAGGCCTCGCTGCCCATGGGACGGAGGGGGAAGGCCTCGCTGCCCATGGGACGGAGGGGGAAGGCCTCGCTGCCCATGGGACGGAGGGGGAAGGCCTCGCTGCCCATGGGACGGAGGGGGAAGGCCTCGCTGCCCATGGGACGGAGGGGGGAAGGCCTCGCTGCCCATGGGACGGAGGGGGGAAGGGCCTCGCTGCCCATGGGACGGAGGGGGGAAGGCCTCGCTGCCCATGGGACGGAGGGGGAAGGCCTCGCTGCCCATGGGACGGAGGGGGAAGGCCTCGCTGCCCATGGGACGGAGGGGGAAGGCCCTCGCTGCCCATTGGGACGGAGGGGGAAGGCCTCGCTGCCCATGGGGACAGAGGGGGGAAGGCCTCGCTGCCCATGGGACAGAGGGGGAAGGCCTCGCTGCCCATGGGACAGAGGGGGAAGGCCTCGCTGCCCATGGGACAGAGGGGGGAAGGCCTCGCTGCCCATGGGGACAGAGGGGGAAGGCCTCGCTGCCCATGGGACAGAGGGGGAAGGCCTCGCTGCCCATGGGACAGAGGGGGAAGGGCCTCGCTGCCAATGGGACAGAGGGGGAAGGCCTCGCTGCCCATGGGACAGAGGGGGAAGGCCTCGCTGCCCATGGGACAGAGGGGGAAGGCCTCGCTGCCCATGGGACAGAGGGGGAAGGCCTCGCTGCCCATGGGACAGAGGGGGAAGGCCTCGCTGCCCATGGGACAGAGGGGGGAAGGCCTCGCTGCCCATGGGACAGAGGGGGAAGGCCTCGCTGCCCATGGGACAGAGGGGGAAGGCCTCGCTGCCCATGGGACAGAGGGGGAAGGCCTCGCTGCCCATGGGACGGAGGGGGAACGCCTGGCTGCCTATGGGATGGAGGGAATGCCTCGCTGCCCATGGGACGGAGGGGGAACGCCTGGCTGCCTATGGGATGGAGGGAATGCCTCGCTGCCTTTTGGGAATGGGAGATGCCAAGCTGCCTAAGGGTTTAAGGATGCCTCACTGCATCTGCCATGCTACTGCATCTGCCATGCTTGTCCACATAAACACTGGGGTCTGTGCAGCAGGTGATTGTGGCTTGTGTTGCAGGCCATGCCCACCCACTGCACAGACTATAATGTGTGCGCGAGCCTGCA